>PVJC01026440.1:0-23999 GCA_004026665.1 Murina feae
CGTGCGCGCGCCTCCGTACCTCTGTACTTTGCTTCTGCCGCTCCTCTGAGTCTCAGACTCTTCTCTAGTTGTAGGATTTTCACTCAGCCAGCCGTCCTGTGGGTGCGTGTGGTGTCCGTGTGTTCTTTTCGAGGTTTTTCTGAAATAGTTGTTCACAGCTGCATTTACGGTGTCTACCCTATGCCGCCATCTTGTTTCTACAACTCATTCCTTTTAAAGAAAGAAATTGAACTGTGTAAGATCTGTTTTTAAATTGCACCATGTCTTTTTTTTTTTTTTGTAAAGTTACCACACTACTGAATGTGTCTTTGGATAGCCCTGTCCTGGTGGTATTTTCAATAGCCACTACCCTTGCCTGGTGCAGGATGAGGGTTGTAAATTGGCATGGACAGTTAAATCTGATTCTTGCTGTTGCCCAGCACAAATTTGTTATATAGGATAGTATTTTCTCATCTTCAGTTGTCTCTGATGCACCTTACACAGAATAATCGTTGTTCCTTTATTATAGAATACAACTCTATTATTTAAAAAAAAGCCATAGCTGTTCTGTTGACATTCTGAATGCTTCTAAGTGTGTGTGTGTGTGTGTGTGTGTGTGTGTGTATTTTTAAATTACAGAAATCCAGTTGTAATCATTCAGTAATTGGGGATTTACATAGCATCTGGCCTTTTGGAAATAGTTGGTGCATGTAAGATAAACAGCCAGCCCACCTTTCAGTGGGCCAAGCACTCCAGTTTGCCAGCGACCCTGCCCTTTCCTATTGCTTTTCATTTCTTCCTTTTTCTTCATTCACGCGCCTGCTGTGCTCTGTAGGCATCTTGGTTTGTGGATCCTGTTTTATGCAGATTCCTGAATTGTATGGTCTTTTCCAACTTCAGCTTCCCAGAGGAAACAGATACTGCACATTGTAGAGGGAGCAAGTAAAGTAGGCGAAGACTCCAGGAAAGCCTAAGGCCCTCTGAAATCCCAAAGACGTACAAATGTCAGTCATCATCATAATTATTAACTGAAAAACAAGGGACTAGGAACTTAGGCCCCAATGCACAGTCCCCCACCCCCAAGCCCAGAAGGCTACTTGCACCATCGCGGTGCCATTTATCATTGGCATTAGCAGGTATTACTGAACTGTGTCAACTTGGAAATGCAAAATATTTACCAAATGAACTAAAATGAACTGACAGAAATGATATCTAGGCACTGTCTACCTTTAGCTGTTCTTTCAAGAAACTGTGATGGCATTTCTCCAAGGCCCCAGAGTAACAAAGAAGGAAAGAAACGAGTCCTCTGGCTTGTGGAAGGCGTACCTTGTTATTCCAGCCAATACCTCCTTTGTCTCTTTGTCCCCCTGCCACTGCTGACCAGCAGTCTTAGGCCTTGGAGACTGCACGTTGCTGGCCAGCGCTTTTCCCTGGGCATATTTATGAAAAGGAGGATGACATTTCTCTCCCTTTGTATCTGTCTCTTTGCTGAACTGAAGTTGATTGACTACAATGCACCATTTTGAAGCTCAGAGTGCAGGCAGAGGTTTGATAAAGCATTTTGCTGTGCTCTGTGCGTGGGCTGCACCTTGAAGTCATGATGGTTTTACATCATTGTGTGTCTGTGGCTGCCTTACTGCTCCTGGCTGCGTGACACTGTGGTTTTACTTAATGCACATCCAGGAGCCGCTGTGATCTGGCCCACCCTCTTCTCCTGCTCTGTGATCCCCTCTCTGCCATGCTTATAGGTGTGTCGCGTGGGTTCAGTCATCTGTGCGGTTCCCCTTTCTAAAATGTTTTTCCTGTTGTGATTTCCTGAAACATCTGCTCCTCTTCTCTGACTTTCTTTGAAGATGTAGGAGCTTTTAGGACCTGAGTCTTATAATTCCGAATATTGTCTTCCAGTTCCTAGGACCCCAAGTGGAGCAGCATAACGTAGGGGAAGGAGAATGGCCCTTGGAGAGAGAATCACATGGGTTTGCATCCTGCTCCTCCACTTACTAGCCATGCCATTGGGGAAATGTTACTCTCCACCCCCTGAACCTCCGTTTCCTCATCTGTAAAGTGGAGATTGTGCTCTAACTGGTTTGGCTCAGTGGATAGAGCATCAGCCTGTGGACTGAAGGGTCCCGGTTTTCAATTCTGGTCAAGGGCACATGCCTAGGTTGCAGGCTGGATCCCCAGTAGGGGGCATGCAGAAGGTAGCCAATCAGTGATTCTCTCTCATCATTGATGTTTCTACCTCTCTCTCCCTCTCCTTTCCTCTCTGAAATCAATAAAAATATATTTTAAAACAAACAAAAAAAAGGGAATCATGATAAGACCTCAATCTTGTTGTGAGGATTAAATGTGAGGATTAAATGTATATAAAGGCTATATCATCACAGTGTCTGGCACATAGTGAATGATAAATAGGAACAATTAATATAGTGTATGAGATGGGTCCTAAGATGGACTGGCCTGAGGCAGACCTTGGAACCTTTTAAACTGAAATCACATCATCTCATGCTTTGACTTCCAGTCTCCCTTTCGCTAAAAGGCAAGTGCAGGGACTGATCTAACTCATTGAAGTTTTTGGTTAATCAAGGGCTTGCTACCCTCCAATGGCTTTGTGTTGATTTTAAGATAAAGACCAAAATTCTCAACGTGGTTTGCAAGGTCCCACACGGTCAGAACCCTGCTCATCTCTCCAGCCTCATATCCCAATTCTTTTTGCTCCTTGGGTTTGACACTGGGCCACAGGGCCCTTGCACAGGCTGCTCCTTTTGCAGAGATACTGAATACATGTTTCCTACCCACTAACTCCTGTTCCTTTTTCAGAGTACAGGCATGTCCTTTGTAATGCCCAATTATTCTGATTTCTGACTATATATCCTACGTTACTGTGTTTACTTGATTAATGTCTGCTTCCTCCGCTGGACCGGGCATTCCATGAGGGCAGGGAACACAGCTGTGGGTCGCTCACTATAGCATCCCCAGTGCCTAACACAGTAACCAGCCTGCAATGGCCATTCATTAAGTGACTTGTTGACTGCATAGGTGAAATACATGGCTTACTGTTTTAAGAATACGTGCAGTCAGGATGTTTGCTTGAAACTGCAAAGTCCTACTCTTGAAGATAGAAGGACCAAGAGACAAGTCACTGGAAGACAGAAAATAGAGTGATGGAGCGGGGTTGCTCCTGGCACTGGGTAAATGGACAGTTAAGGAGGGTTTGTGAAGGAAGTGAGTGTGTGCAGTGTCAACTGTGGACTTCCTTCCCATCCGGGTTAAACTGACTTGTAACCCAGGAACAAAGTTTTATTTGAGAGTAGGGCGGCTGCTGGTGAGGTGATGGCTTCGGCCGTGCTCATCCTTTGTAAATGGGGTGCTGCTGAATGAGTAGCCTGACCCACCTCGGACTGTGTAGGGTTTAGGGAAAATAGCCCTAGCCCCCTACGTCCTTGACCTGCTATCAAAAACATCCCTTAAATAAGCCAGACGTTTACAGTCCTAAAACAATGCACGCTTGTTCTTGATACACAGAGTTGGAAAACACAAAAACTAAAATAATTGAAAAAGAAAATAAAAATCCACCAGCATTCTACCACCCAGAGATAACCATATTAACATTTTGGTGCATATGCTTCTGATTCTTTTTTAAAAAATGTGTTTCTGTGTGTGTTGGTTTATACAGCATTATAACCTGATTTTTTCCAATTAGCAGATGTACCGTGGATACCAAGCATTTGTCTCCCTCCTGCGGGCTTGGTGTGATAGTACTAGCCTTGTGCCAAGAGTCTGGGAGAACCAGAACTGCAGAGGGTCTGATAGAGGGGTGAACCGTGGCCTTTGGAAGCAGTGACTATGAGGAGATGAGTCAGGCAGTAGTGCAACAGAGCATGGACTCATGGGGCAGTTGATGTGAGACATGCCTCAGCCACTCAGCAATAGATACTGGTCAGCAATAGATACTGGGGGCAGGAGGGCATATGGAGGAGACCACAAAAGCAGGGTCATGGAGTTGATAAACTGGAAAGGAGGTTCTTGGAGCCATTGAGCTCTCATTTATTTTACTCAGCAAGTTTTTCTTGAGTGGCTAACATTGCTGGACCAGGTGCTGAACGAGATGACGGGGATTGTAGGAAACTTGCACCATCCCATGTACACGTGTCAAGTGCGTGGCATAGAGCAGCAGCTTGGCTCAGGGCACCCACAGAGATGAGCACTTACTACTTTTCCAGAATCTCATCTGTGGTTGGTGATTATCTCCATGTTGCCTCATCACTAGAAGGGGCGGAGAACTGCATTTCTATATCACCTTGTGTCGGTACAAATGATATAACTAGTTGACTGTGAGCAGTTTGTGATGCTGATGCTTATCCGTGAAGCTGGCTTCACCACCGGAACTCTGGCTCTGTCACATTATCCCGGACAGTTTCCTTGGAGCGTTGGGGTACATTATTGCTCCTTCAATCACATCTTGGTCCTTGGAGGACCAACTGGTAGGCCAGCTTTTATTACCTGTTGCTCTCAGGGAAATGATAGCAAGGCATTGGGAAGGCATTTTTATATAAGATGAAATGAGGCAAGATTGGAAAATGACGTTTTTATTTGCCTTATAAATGGAGTGGGTACAGCATGAGCGGCATTGTGAATGAGACGAAGGGCTCTACAGATCAGCGAGCACAAGCCATCCACCCTTCTGCACAGGCAGAGAGCCTTTGCAAAGGGCCGGGTTCAGTTGCAGCTAGCTGCCGTCATTTTTCTGCAGCAAGGAGTTTGCAGTTCGAAGGTACCCATTTCATGGCCAATCTCAGTTAGCTGTGATTCCAGGCAAAGTGTGTTTTTAATTCATTAGGCATAGAGTTTTTCTAGACCTGTGCGTTTTTCAAGGGTCTAAGGGGCTACAAAAAGGCCTAGGGGGTGGATTATTGGCTCTAAAATGCAAAAAGAAAACAGCAAAGTCAACATTAATGAATATTTAAAAAAATTCCTACATGTTGCAATACTTTGTCAGTATTGCTAATTGTTAAATTTAGTGTTCCTAGAGATTTTATTACATCTGAAAATGCTCTAAGATTAGAATTTCCCATTTTCAAGAGCTTCTGAGTATGCAAATTGCCAAGAAATCACATCCAATCAAATTTAAATGCCACTTATTGTTGAATAATTTCAGAAGAAAAATTTAGAAGTTTTCTCAAAAATATTTAATAGCAAAAAATCTATTTAATGTAGGATGTAGGCCAATATGTAATACATCTGAAATGCTCTCTTGGTGAGGCCTCCGAAAGTGTGTCTGGGGTATACAGAATTCTTCAGAAGGCCTTGTCATTGAGCCTCCCTCCCCATCCCCCTATAAAACAGTTTAGATAGGAGATATTTTTAATGGTGGCTGTTTTGTGTGCGTGTGAAGCTTTTGAGCTTTAAGGTAGATTATTTTTTGGTAAATATTCATTCTCTCCCCATTTACCTCATTGATGTTCAGCAAGGCCATGTCATGTGCCTTTATGGTGGGTATACTTCCTCATACTTTGTTTAGTTAACCATGTGATTTTCTTTGGCCAGTGGGATGTGAGAGAATCTAACTAGCAGATGCCTGAAATATGCGTGTGTGATAGGCTGGCCCTCTTGTGCTTCTGCCTTCTCCATGAGAACAAGAGTCCTTATCACTGGCCTTAGACGAGTTAAGATGCATGGAGCAGAGCTACCCCAGCATAGCAGCAGGTCTGCAGCCCAGCAGAATTGTAACCCACAAAAGCATGAATGAGAAATAAATGCTAAGAATTTGTGGTTGTTTGTTTTACAGACTTTTTGTGGTCATAGCTGACCAATACAAGCTCCTACTCACAGTGGTGCTTACTCAAGTTACTGAATCAATGACCATTTGTTATTTTCAACTATACTGCTATTTATTTATTAATTTATTTCCAACCATAATGCAAGGGTTGTAACTCCCAAAACAAGTTCAGCTACTTTGCATATGCTAATTCCTCTGCCTGCAAAGTTTGTCTTTCTGCTCTTCACATAGTTGGCTTTTTAACATTATTATTATTAAATCTGTGGCTCTGGTTTTAAATATTACTTCCTTGGAATGACCTAAGCATATATTGTGGTTTTCATGGATTAGGTGCAGGGTAGGTACACTGAGCAAGCAAGCATAGGATGAACTAGTTTGAATAACCTGGAAAGCTCTGGGGTATAGGAGTGATCCCTCACTGTCTGGTGCCTGGCTCTGGTGTGGTTTAGGGCAGAGGGAGAGTGTCCCTGACTAAAGAGTGGGAGTCTAGCCAGAACTGGTTTGGCTCAATGGATGGAGCATCAGCCTGCGGACTCAAGGGTCCCAGGTTCAATTCCAGTCAAGGGCATGTATCTTGTTTCTCTCTCATCGATGTTTTTAATTCTCTATCCCTCTCCCTTCCTCTCTGTAAAAAAATCAATAAAATATATTAAAAAAAAAAAAGAGTGGCAACCTGACTAAAGGAGGTGGATGGGGTGGGGGGTGTGGATTGGGAATTGCTTGGTTTGCATATCAGAGGCTTGCTGAAAGCAAGCTGTTTGATATCCCTAGGAATTAGCTAAGCCTGGGTGGGGCAGTCCTCTCCATCCCTCCCCCTCCAGAAGGCCTCAAGATGTTAAAGCATCATAAAATATAGAAAATGAAAGACATGATTAATAGTTGCACGATAGGATCAGCCTTGGTTATCTGGTGTGTCTGTTCTTCCTGTGGCATTGGCATTGCTGATCCACAGCTCCCTCCTGTCAGAGGCTCCGTATACATCGAACTGCTTCACAGCTGGCTCTTTGGGGGAGTGGGGTCCGATAATCGAATTCCCCTGAGCAGACATTCTCCCAGACTGGGAATTATCAGGAGGAAAGTGAGAAAGGAAAGGAATCACAGAGGCATTCTTGCAGCAGATTGAGCCAATCTTTCTAGCATTCGAGTCGCAAGGGTAATGCCAAGAATTTCCAGTTGTATTTAATAAAATTGGCCAGCCCTTTGTGACAGGGTCCCACTGATGTCAAGAAAAATGACTGTTGCCTATATCCTCTGGATTGTGCAAGGATTACAGTATCATAATAGACCATCTCAGCCAAGACTTTACAAAACAGAGCAATTGCAAGAAACTGGTTTTCATTCATTGGTTTGGTGAAAACATGCCTGTGATTGCCTTTACCTCTTGGGCAGCCACTGTCATGGACCCTCTTTGCAAGTTGTTCTGGGAATAGGGTGCAGCACAAGCTTTTCTGACCCCAGCAAGTCCGCCATCTCAAGATCTCTGGTACCAAGGGTATTTCTGGGGAGAAGGTGTGTCAGGTGCATAAGGAACTCAGATATTATTGTGGTAGGAAGCCGGTCAGAGAGGCTATATAGCATAGTGCTCACAAGCTTTAGGATGTCTTGTCTGACTGCTTAGTTCAAGTCAGGCTTTTGTTACTTATTTGTATGTGATCTGGGGCAACAGTTTTAATCTCCCCGTGTCTCAGTGTTCTTATTTGTAAAATGGGATGATATGGTAATGATTAAAAGAATTTATATTTATGTTGCTCAGCATAGGGCCAAGCTTGAGGTGAGAGCTTAATAAATATAGTCATTTAAATCAATCATTACTCATCCCTCCCCCAGTCTCTTCTCTATGAGATTTGGAGATTTATTGGTATAGATGGGAATATTCCCAGCTAATGCCTTCTGGCAAGGAAGGGAAGCAAAACTCTGGAAACAAAATTATCCCAAAGGAGTGGGGCTGTCCCGGCTGTTGACCTAGCTTAACACTAGACTAAGAATTGGTTGGGATGGTCCCAACTCGGGTCTGCAGGGTAGGACCCTGACAGCAACAAAGGGAAACATATGTTGGAAGGCTGGAGGGTTTTCTAGAAGTTCGAAGAGGTGGAACCTGGGAGCTGGAGTGTGGAGGAGGATCCCTGCGTGTCCTGTACAGGGACTGGGCCATGTGGGCATTGTCATAACAGTAGGCAGACACCCCAACTGTACTGAGCAGGCTTTCAACAACAACACCTTGTTGCAGCCTTGGGCACGAGGTGAGGTGAGTATGGGGCTGCCGGTGAATGGGTCAACTTCTCAGGTTTCTCTGTCTGGGGTTTGGAAGCGACCTTTGGGTTAATTAAACCTTCAGGATTTTTAGACCATAGAAAAGGAAATCTAGAGGGAGATATCAGACTTCTTGCTCCTGTCAGCATCATGGGAAGGCATGAAATTAATTGGAAAATAAGAGATGTGACTGTTTCCTAGGTTAACAAAATGCTTTATGCCTGTTAAACACATAGGAATCCTTTTCACCCTCATCATAAACCTTCAAGGTTGTTATTATCCAAAGCCCTTATGAAGGCTGACCAGGTGCTGCAAACACCAGGTCCTCCTCCAGCTCTGCTGTCATCCCCTGTTGCCTCCTGACTTACTGGGATCTAGCCACACCGGTCTCCTTTCTCTTCTGTGAACAAGCCACACTCTTTCCCACTCAAGGCCTTGCCTTTGCAGTTCCCTCTGCCTGGAATGCTGTTTCCCAGGTAATGACACACTCATTCTCATCTGGTGGGTCTCACCCTAAAGGTTACCCTTTCAGGTTTTCCCATTTACCTCCCTTCTTCCGCCAAGTGAATCTCTGTCACATCACTCTCTCTAGCATTGCTGAAATGGTCTTTGTTACTTCATGGTTAGAGGTTGTTGTCCCTCCTGGAATATAAGCCTTATCACAGTGACTTTGTGGGTGTCCCTCAAGATCCTATCATAGCCCCAGTGATCTCAATAGTTTGTGGAAAGATTTAGGAATTCCTCATTTTACAAATGAAGTAGTGGGGCACAGGGAGGTGAAATAGCTCTGTCACAGTTACTCAGGGTAGCAAATGTTTTCAGTGCTCCACCCATAGCTCCTAACCCTTACCTCTCAAGTGTCCACTGGCCCAAACAAATGCATTGGTGTTTCTCTACCTGTGGACTTCCTGTGGTAAGCCATCTTTGCCCACCCACACGACAACATGGAGGTGCTGGGGCAATTCACACCTCCCGCAGGGTGTGCTCCTTGATCAGGAAGTGGTCGTGTTGGGGGATGGCTACCCCAGGTGAGGTAACTATGAGGCATGCTCATGGTGTGCCTCTTTCCCTAACTCCTTGCTCAGTGACGTGGGTTGAAATCAGCCACAGTGGGAGCATTTACACCATGGAAATGGGGAAAAATGACAAAGCAGGACTTTTTATTTCTTTTCTGGAGAGTCAATCATTAAACATTCCCCAGCACCCATCTGGATGTGTTCCATGCCGTCTCCCAGGGTTCCTGGCAGGACTAAGCTCCAGTTGTCCAAAGTGGAAACTTGCCTGGTAATTTGCCCTTCATTGGCTGCCTTCCTCACCTGGCTCACTTCCTCTGTCATAGCTCATTTACCTCCCAAATAAATTACTTGCACTGGATTCTCATCTCAGGGTCTTTTTCTGGGGAAACCCAAACTAAGGCACAAAATTATTAAGTGATGGAGACAGGGTTTAAAACTAGGCCTGTCTGCCCTGGCCAGGGGTCTCAGTTGATTGGAATACCGTCCTATACACGAAAAAGGTTGTGGCTTCCATTCTCTATTCAGGGCACATATTCAGTTCAGGGTGTATGCGGGAGGCAACCAATCCATTTCCCTCCCTCCCGTCCTCCCTCCTTTCTTCCATCTTCTCTCTCTAAAGAAAACAAACAAACACATATCCTCTGGTGAAGATTAAAATAAATGAATGAATGAATGAATGAATGTAGACCTGTCAGATCCACGTGTGTCCCACCAGCACCTCCCGCCCTAATATCTTCTTGTCCTTTGCCTGTCAGGGTGGCAGATGTCCTCTGGATGTGGAGAGGCCTCTGAGGGATGAGACAAATACATTATATTGATGAAATTAGCTGGCAATTAAGACGTTATCCATTTTACATTAAGGATTGTATTAATTAGGTAAAACATGAAGAATCTAATTTACTTCATAATTATCCTATATAATAAAAGCTTAGTATGCTAAGTGTCTGACTGGTCAACCAGTCACTATGATGCACACTGACCACCAGGGGGCAGATGCTCTGACCGGTAGGTTAGTTTGCTGCTGGGGTACCAATTGGGACTGGGTGAGATGGGCTGGACACTCTCTGGAGTCCTCCCGCTGTCCCTCTGGTCCCTCCCCGGCCCCATAGTGCACCAGTGGTGTCCCTTGGCTGGGTCTGTGCCCTCTTGCAACCCGGGACCCCTCGGGATGTCGGAGAGCTGGTTTCGGCCTGATCCCTGCAGGCTAGGCTGAGGGACCCCACCCATGCATGGATTCGAGCCTTTAGTTCTTTGTAAAAAAATGTTAAAACATAGTCATGGTTTGCATAAAACTTGTTAGGCACCAAGGCAGATTTTATTGCTCTCTTGTGTAATGATCCACATTATGCTTCCATTTTATGCTCCTTGTAATTAGCTATATAGTTTCTAACTCAGTTTAAAGATGGTTTGAATATTCAGGAGCCTCGCCAAGTGGTTGAACAGGTTTGCCACACCCATGGTGTAAGTTGCAAACTGATAGGCCCTCAGAGAGGGATTGGGTGCCAAATGATAGACCCTCAGCTGGACAGAGGCTGAAGGAGCAGAAGACGGCTTTGGGGTCTTATTTTAGTTAGCATACTTTTATTTACAAGTAAGAGGAACTCAGCTCAACTGGATCCCACTGCTTAAAGAAACTAGAGAAGAGAAAGAACTTTCAGGAAATTGGAAAGTGCAAGGATGGAGAGCTAGTTGCCTGCACGGCTGAGGCAGGGGTTGCTTGCGAGTAAAGCCTCCTCTTCCCTAGATAAAAGCTCCATAGGACAGGGGCTTCTCTCTAGTGATTGCTCTGTCCCCCATCTGCAGAGCAGTGCTTGGTACATCGTGATATAATAGCAGAGCACTTTGTAAGGTGGTAGCAGTGTTCAAAGTGAGCTATACATATTAATTTAATCCTCTCAACCCAATGAAGTAGATAAGAATTAATTATGATCCCCATTTTTCTAGGTGGGGAAACTGAGGCACTGAGAAGTCATATAGCTAATAGTCCGGGAAGCTGGGATTTGAACTGAGGCCCTCTTGCTCCAGAGCTGCACTTGTAGCAACAATGCTGTGTTAATTCAGTAAATCTTGGTCGATAAAGTGTATAATGATGTAATGTGCCAGACACAGAGTATTCAATAGCTAATAGTGATGATATTTATTTGGGCAGCTTCTGTCTTCTGTGACCCCATTAGCTTTGGGCACTGGCATTGTCTGTCTTCAGGATTCACCATATTTTGCCCTGACTAGGGGAATGTTGGCAGGTCAGGATGGGTTATGTTCAAGGAAATGAGGCTGGAGGTATTTCTAGAATCATTTTTCTTTTGAATGAGGAATTTGGGGATCATGGAGAGATAAATCTTAGCCTGGGTTTGGAGAGGTTGTGACAGAATTATCTGTAGGACTCAGAGAGTCTGACAAATGGGAAACATTTTGAAGGAAAACACCTCAAACCCAGACTTTTTAATAAGTCTTTGTGGACAACTCTAGGTAAGCTGTGTGTCTCCCTCCCCACCTTTGTGATGGAGAGTCAGATATTAAGGTCCCTGATGTTACCCAGCTGAGAATAAAATGGGATAAAGTCTCTTAGGCCTTGGGTAGTCATTGATGCTGTTCACTAAGTATTTCCATTCTCTCTCTTCTGGGCACATGTAGGATCCCCTACTCCCCACCAAAGTTGGACATGACCACAGACTTGCTTTGGCCAATGACACTGGCACAGAAGTGATGGTTGTCATTTTCAGGTGGAAGCTTTAAGAGCCAGGATGTGAGCTGCCACATTGTTTTCTCTGCTTCAGATACTGGCAGTATTACAGGTAGAGGCCTCTTTCTATGCCTGGGTCCGGGAGTGAGGTCAGCACTGGGAAGAGCCTCCATCAGGCCTGCAGTGGACATGCAGTGTGAGTGAGCAATTAAATCGTGTTATTTTAAGTTACTGCAATCCAGGGGGTGTTTATGACTGAAGCATAGCCTCACCCGTCCTGCATACAAGCAGATACCTATGTAAGAAGTGGTTTTGCGTTCAGAGAGGGAGGAGTATAGGAGAGATCACAGACTTTAATCAGAAGGACTGAATTACGATTTCCCACTCATTGCTGTGTGACATTGGGTAAACTCTTCAACCTGTCTGAGCCTACCTCCACATTCTCACCCATGAGATTGAGCCACAATGACTACTTCATGGGGCTACTTTGAGTATTAACATGGGGAACCTGCGTCAAGGGTGTAACATAGTAGATGCTGATGAATGTTAGCTATTTTGCTATCATGTAGCAAAGTATACTAGTAGACTACCTTGATTATTTTTGAAAAACCTGTTTCTATCAATTAAGCGTAGAATGGCTTAATAGGGATGGGTTTTAATTCCCCATTCTTCATGGATGGCTGGGAATTTGGTAGTTATCTGAAGGCTCAGGAGCCTGAGGGCCAAGACACCTGCATGTAGACTTACCGTTTGTTCTTCCTGTTAGTGTAATTAACTGTTGTAGGACGTCCCCACATCCATCTGGCTTGGAGCTTTTATGGTCCTGGTCAGGACTTAGCTTCCCCTAGAGTCTTTAATTTTAGACAATGGGATATTCAAAACGAACTTGTCTGGGAATCAGAATGTCTGAGCTGCTCAGAAATAGCCAGGACTTCTCTCTAGAGTCTATAAAGGATATAGCACGTTGGCAGAATTAGATCCAGGTTTTGTGGGGCCTGAGATTATACAATTGGGGGATCTCTCTTTAGAAAAAGAATACAAAAGTGGGAATGTAAAATCAAACACAAAAGGGGACATTTGTGTGGAATATGAAAATAAAACAAATTCCTGGAGCCTTTGGATACTTACCTTCCATCCTTCCAGGCTCTCCGGAGGTTTCAGAAATGCGAGCCTAGAGGTGATTCATTCTCGCAACCCAGCTTTCCCATCCCGCCCAGAATACCCCCAAGTTCAGCATGTAAGGGACCCATGCAGGAGAAATGTCCTGAAGCCCACGCTTCATTATCTTCCTGGTGAATTTGCTCTGGACGACAGAAGTTTCCTCTGGAGATGAGATGGGTGTGCATGTGTCCATGTGTGTGAGATCCAGGCTGAGTCCACAGGAACCTAGCTTAGTTTTCTTTGGAGATAAACTTGAAGTTCCTCCCCCCAGACAATATAAAACCATTTCCCTTATTCATTGTAAAATATTTGGTCCCTGCCTTTCCCCCATCATCTTGCCTGATCCCAGGGTGTGTCACCTTGTGCTTCTGAGCACCCACACCTAAACCTACACTCAGCATCCCTGCCATCACAAGGTGCCAGCTCAACCCTTGGCAAACCCTCTCCCAGGATCTTAGTACCGCTCTGGTCCTTACAGGATGTAGTCCTCACTTCTTGTAGGGGATACATTCCAAGACCCCAGTGGATGGCTGAAACTGCAGATAGGACCAAACCCTATACTATGTTTTTTTCCTATACATATATACTTTTTCACTTAAAGGAAGCACTTTATATCTTCTCTTTGGCATATCTGAATTTCCAGCATCACTATTCTTGAGCTTTGGGAGCCCAGTGTTAAGCAAATTAGGGGTGACTTTAGCACTGCAGTACTATCACAGTCCATTTGTTGACCATGGAGAAAGGGATGATTCACATCCCAGGCAGGAGATGTGAAATTTCATGAGGCTATCATAATGGTGCACAATGTAAAACTTACAAATAGTTTATTTCTGGAATTTTCCATTTAATATTTTCAGACCACAGTTGATCATAAAAACCGTGGATAAGGGGGACTGTTGTATCTGACATCTTTCCATTCATAGGCTGGTTTCCTTTTTGTGTTGTTTTTTTTGTTGTTGTTGTTTCTTCGTTTGCCAAGACTCTAGGTAAAATATGATATAGATTTTTTTTCCTCTCCATAAAAATATGGATAGGGTACCAGGTGACAAACACCTTGTCTGTATTTAATTTGGAAGCTTCTTGTGACTCTCAGATGTGGATTGTTAGAGTGGCAGCTGTTCACAAGAAAGTGTTTCACCCCGCAGGTGTGAAGGGCCTGATGGGATGGGAGCCAAAACAAACCAGATTCTCTGAGTGAATATAAGCTATGCATGAACTGCTATCAGCATGGTAGCAGTACCCACAGATTCCATTTTCTCAAAATCTTCGTGTGTGTGCACCTACTATGTGCCAGGTACTGACACAAGTGGTGATAAGTTACCATGTATATTACTTTGCTGGGGTCATAACAAATACCACACACTGGGTGGCTTAGACAACAGAAATTAATTTCCTCACGATATGGGGTCTGGAAGTTCAAGATCAAGGGGTCAGCAGGTTTGGTTTCTTCTGAGGTCTCTTTTTGTTACTGCCTTCTTGCTGTGTCCTCACATGGTCTTTCCTGTGTGCCTTTGAGGCCCTACTATCTCTGTGTGTCTTAACCTCATCTTATAAGGACAACAGTCAGATTGGATTAGGGTTGCACACTAAGGGTTTCATTTTAATTTAATCACATCTTTAAATGCTTCATCTCCAAATACAGTCACATTGGGGATTAGGACTTTAGCATACAAATTGCAGGGGTGGGATGGGAACCACAATTCAATTCATAGTACCATGGATGGCTGGAGAGAGCACCACCCTGCTGCTGACCATGTTGAGATATGGCTGGACTTAAGCAGGGCCATCACCCCCCACACCTTTCACCTTGTGAAGAGCGTCCTAATTAGTGCTCACCCGAGTTCTTTCTCTTCCCTGATGGGAATTGGTCAGTCATGTGCTCACCCGTGACTCCCAGTTCTTCATCTTCCCCAGCACTATGAAAAGAGATGGCATATCTTTGTTATAGTGCAGTGGTGAAGAGTATGGGCTGTTGGTCTCTGCCCCTTATTAGCTGAGGGACTGTAGGCAAGTCATTTCATGTCACTAAACCTCACTTTCCCCTTTTGTGAATTAGGGGTTAATACAAGCACCTTGCCTTAGGTGAGTTAGTGGGCATAGCACATTAAATACCCAATGAATGCCATATACTATTAATAGGATTACTTTGGTGGCAAAGGACAGAAACTCATTGGAAGTAATTTAGACTTTAAAAGGGGAATTTATTGCCCTGACTGGTTTGGCTCAGTGGACAGAGCGTCGGCCTGAGGACTGAAAGGTTCCAGGTTCGATTCCGGTCAAGGGCATGTACCTTGGTTGCAGGCACATCCCCAGTCGGGGGTGTGCAGGAGGCAGCTGATCGATGTTTCTCTCTCATCGATGTTTCTAACTCTCTATCCTTCTCCCTTCTTTGTAAAAAATCAAAAAAATATATATATAAAGGGGGAATTTATTGACTCCAGTAACCCAATCTAGGAAGGTTAGGGGTGCAGTTGAACAGGAGGGGCAACTGATACCATGAACCATTCCCCATGCCTCTCATATCTGTTTTCACTGTGGTGGTTTTGTTTTTTCCTTACTTGCCTAGATCCATGGCTTCAACAACCTTCCCTGTTTCAGAATGGAAGGGACCTTCTCTTGTGGTTACAGTGGGAAAAATTCCAGATAAGGATTCTGATTGGCTCCGCTTAGGTCACATGGTCACACAGTATCAAAGTGCAGGTACCATTAAAGCTTCTTAGAGCAGGGGCTGCTTGGCAGATAAAAATAATGGATGCTTCCTATGCCATCTAAAAGCTCTCTGTACTGTGCTTTTCTCTTGGTAGAAATGAAATGAACTCCTCCTTTTCTCCATTATCCTGACCCTCGTGGCCATTTTCTTTTATCCTGAAGAGTAATCAAGAAAAGATCTCAACAGAGGGACCTGAGTAGTAAGGAATATAACCTCTTATGGGACATTTGGTAGGAATGGTGGCTTAGGCTGGCGTGGGCTCCAGATGAAAGACCATCTGAAACTCAAGTTAGGGAGATATATCCCTACTGAAGATGAGACAGATTTCAGGCAGCGATGCACATGCATGTTTGGAGTGTTAATTAGAAATAGGTGTTTAGAGTCTTAGCAAATTTTCATGCTCTTTTACCCATCAAGTTAACTTCTAGAGTGTCAAGAACTATGATGGGTAAGGGATATTACCTTACATGCAAGTTACTAAGTTATCTGCCATAGTTTCATGGACATGGACAGAAGACATGGACTCCTGGGTTAGAAACAAAGGACTTCACCTTTGTGGCACTGCAGAAGCATGTGCTTCATGTTTGTGCCAGTTCCCTTGGACCTCCAAGTCCTTCAAGGGTGACATAGAATGACATGGAGGTAGACTGAGGTGGATGCAGTGTGCCCAGTAGCTTTGCATCATAACTGACGAATCCCAGTCTTTATGTAAAGGGACTGCCCAACATTTGCCCTGGAGAGAGGCGTTACCGTTATAATCCTGGTCAGCAAATGGATCTGCCTTCAGCTCTGTCATCTTTGTCTTCCAATGCTGTTGGCTTAGACAGATATTCTTGCAAAGATAGTCGGGAATAAAAGCTGACACAAGATGCACAGAAATGTGAGAGATATATGGAGAATTGTCTCCTAATAAAGAGAATCTTTCCTAAGGAAAATATATCTGAAACATAAGCAGAAATTTATTCTTAAACAACCAAAATGTCCGCTATGAGGAGGGAGGTTAAGCAGATTGCTGTTGGAAATATTCTGCTGTTTATAGAAATGTTCTGAAGATTGTGGAATGGTAAGTGAACTGTTCATTTTAAAATATAAAGTGAAAAGGTCAGTCTGCAAAATAAACTATATGTGTTTTTTTTTAACAATGCAGAAAAGTCCATTACAGAAAACAGTTGGGAAGGAAATTTGCTAACATTTTGATGGTCTTTCTCTGAGCAGTGAGTCTAAGGGCAGTTGTTTTTATTTTTTCCCTTTACATTTTTTTTTATTTTTTCAGTGCCTATAGTGAACATATATTACTTTTACAGTAGGAAAAAATCCAAGATAAATTATTTTTTAAAGCAATGCCCAGCATTCAAATTGAGCAAAACCAGGAGAAGAAAGCATGAAATAAGCAGGGGGAAAAGCGTTTCAGTTAAATTAGATGTTCAATTAAGCAATTTTTCTTGGCTGCAAGATATCTTTTTGACAGACAATTAGTCCTGGGTAAGTTCAATGTATGTTTCAATGGTGTGTTCTTAGGGGGCAATTAGAGTATTCACATTTGATGTGCAGAAGTGTTATAGTAATGGGGAAACTTTCCTGAATGTCAGTTGAAGCAGGGCTAGTTGTGTTTTATCCTGATTGAAGAAGAAGTAATTTCCTTGACAAACCATCTAGTTGGGTCTGCTACGGGGCTGGCGGATTGTAGGACAGTCTTTTCCATTGGCTGGAGGAAGTTGTGTTGGGGATAGAATACAAAGTTTAACATGAACATTTATTGTAGTATTAGCACCATTTATTATAGTATCAACAATATAAATAGTACCAACAACAACCATACATCATATTTTGTGCTTATGCTGTGCTAAATATCTACATATATTTATCTATATCTACATATATCTCTATATATCTAAATATATCTGTGTCAGTTTACTTTCTGCAACTGTCCTACGCAATGGTGTTGATTGGGGCCTCCCTATTACAGATGAGAAACTGAGGGCCTGAGGGATTAGGTGACTTATCCACGGTCAGACAGCTAGTGACTGACATGTTGGAATCTGCATTCATCAATATGAATCTAGAACCCTTGTTCATATGCTCCTGGACTTGTGAACTAGAATTCCTTGGAAAATAATGATGTTTTAAACTTTCCTCTGTACTTTCCTGGGTAAGGCAGTTTGCCTTGCCTGCAAGGCAAGCAGGATATTACATATGCTCTGTTTGAGAGAGAAACCCAGGATGTAGTAGGAGTCTCCCTAGGTCCATATGAAAGAGTAGGAAAATTTCATTTTAAATGTAGCAGGGCTTTTATTATATGAATGCTACTTATACATTTTAATTGATATTGCATGGAATATACTGCATGGAATTGGATGAGAAGGTGAGGAGTTTATCAGCCAAACTCCTTCAGTTACTTCCAGCTATTGTTCCATGCAACTTCAAAGCCACAAATAGACCTAAACTCCAGGTACAGCTAGATCAAGCTGCTGAAACGATTTACTTTGGAACCTCTGATCTCTAGTTTTCAGTTCTGTTTCATCCATGTTGACATCATTCTCAGGCTACTTCCCGTGTTTCAGTAGCTCCTAACTTACCTCTTACCAGCTTAGTAACAGTACGGGAAAAATAACTTATCATTGACAAGAGTCCTGACAGAGTCCTAGGAGCACAGCGGGGCCCCTGGTCAGTTATAGCCCCTATGGAGGGAGGTCTGTGAGACTCATCTTCACCACCACATGATGATCCATGCATTATTGGGCTGGCAAAAAAGTTGGTGTGGCTCACACAATATTTCCATTTTAGAAGTTAGTTGCTAGCCTTCAATAATCTATACATTTTACATGGAAAAAACCTGGATTTCTTGAAAAAAATACGACAGTCTGCCAACACTCAAGCTCCATTTCCACAAGTCAGCCAGAGTGGTCTCCTTTTAGTCTCTGTAGGCTTCAACAGATTGGCTAAGGCCCACCTACATTAGGTTAGGCAACCTACTCTTCTCAGTCTGCTGATCTAAATGTCCTTTGCATACAAAAACATCCTCACAGACATGCCCAGAATAATGTCTTACCAGCCATCTGGGTATCCCTTGGACCAGTCAATAACAACACATAAAATTAACCTTCACAGGAAGGAATGAGTTTAGGGATTTATCAATATGGAGTGCGGTAATGCGCAAGGTACTTCTTGGGGCAGGTGGGCTCACTTGTTTTGATGAGCTCTGGTTGACATTATGGAACACTCTTCAGTGTCCCACCTGAGTGGTGAGAAAATTGAGCTATTCATCTTGCGTCTCCCATCTGACATTGTCTGAGGGATACTTTCAGGGAGTTTTACTTCCAAGAGCTTCTGGACTATCTTGCCTCTGCCAACAATAAGCCCTCGGGTGGTGAGTGAGAATCAGGTGTTTGCAGTGGGATGCCTTTGGTTTGTATGGAGATGATGAGGGCCCATGTGACATGGGTGGGGCATTGCCAGTGTCTGCTGTGATGGGCCAATGGGGAGAGTCAGGTCCACAGTGCTCCATCCACTTAGCAGTGCTGACTGTGGGGCAGGGCAGGGCCTAAACAGGGTCCATCAGGATCTGCTCCTGGGATTAATTCATCCTGGTTCCTTAAGGTTCACAAGGAGGATGTGAAGAGGAGCTGTCAGCACCTACTTTTCCTGTCCCATGTGGACAGAGAGATGAAGAATAAGGCTGAGGCAAGACAGAGAAGAGAAATGCAGGGAAAGAGAGTGTGCATCTTGGTGGCAGTGACTCCTTTTTCTGGTTTCTGGGGCTCTGGGTCTTGTCCCCCCTTTCTGTAAACTGCCCCCTGTTGGATAAACCAATGTAGTCCTTTCTTGATTAATTTAGCTAGAGTTGGCTTTGTGGGAATGCAATCAAAAGCCCTTGCAAACAGTTATGGCAGGGCAGAGGGATAGGAAGGAGGGGGAGATTGGATTGAGAGACAGAGATTGCCCTGGGCCTAAGAGCTTTCTCTACTTATTAGCTCCCCGTGCCTGAGATCTAAGCTGCTGGAAGGAAGATGAGTTTATGGTGGAAATTTGTAACCAGCCATTAACTGGAATGACACATCTAAGCCTCTGTGCCTGACCAATTGTTAAGCCTCAATGAAACAGGGATAAAGAAAGGATTTTTAGTTTCAGTACTTAATTAGGCATTCTTTTCTTCCTGCCTTCTAATTTTATGACTCTAGCTTCTAGGACAGGATTTTATTGTACTTGAGTACGCATTAAGCCCAAACAAGGACTCTCCCCATGTTTTTGCTTCTTCGATTTAAATTTATTCTTTGTAGGGTGACACGAAGCACTACATTATGTCACATGTAAGAACTGTAAATTTTTTTTAAAGAGAGACAGAGCAAGCATTTATCGTGATTTCTGTTCTAAATACCATGAGAAGTTACATTCATTAAAAAAAAAATAAAGTTAATGCTGGTTTTTTTTTTTTTTTGCTTTGAAAATGGAGTTTATCTGAAGTGCTCTAAGGATAGGCATTCTAAAATACACAGTGATGAAAAATAATAGTAGTTGCCATTTGTGGAAAGCCTGTTGGTTCCCTACTAGGTCCTTAACATTTAATATCTCCAATTAGCCTGTGAAGCATTGAGGATGATCGCTCCAATTTCCATGTGAGGGAATGCTGGCTCAGAGAAGACTTAACCAACGTCTCAAAGAAAAGATAGAGCTGGTCGCCAGTTTGCATTAAGACCCTTTGAACTCCAAAAACCTATATTCTTCCCACTTGCAAAGGGTGTAATTTGCTGCATGCGGGGGTTGGAGATGGTGGTGTATGTGATGTGTGTTTCAGTGCTAGATAGTGTTAGTGCACATAGTAGGTACTCAGAAGCACTTTTGTTCAGTGAATTTAAAATGTCTGCATAACTGAAACCTCATGAGACTAAGGAGGAATTTATCTTTCCACTCTGAGCAAAGGATTTATTAGGTAAAGTAATTATATTTGTATCCTCATGGAAATAGTATTAGGAAACAAGGATTCTTATTTATTTCTCTCTTGAAATTCAAAATGAAAGAAAGAGTCTTGCTGACACCTACCTTACTTTTGTGTGTGACAAAGCAGAGCCTACATAAGTCTCAGAGAGGAGATTCACACTGTCTTGCATTTGGACAGCACTTGCTGGCCACGCCCCTTTGAGTCATCCCAACAGGCCTGTGAGGTGGGGAGGAGAGATACTATCATTCCCATTTTATGGTGGGGAAACTAAGGTTTGGAGAGGTTGGGGCTTGAGATGCAACAGTTAGGTGTCAAACCGGGGCTTGAGTGGGGTTTGTCTGATTTACAGTTTGCTCTTCTTGAGCAAGATTTCGGAGTGGTGTAAAGGTCCCCAGGAAAACAACTGTTTTTCAGGCATCAACAGCCTGCGTTAGCAGCACTTACCAGCAAGCGTCTGATCTATATGCTAATTTCGGATGTGCCTTATTTCTTAAATAATCCCGGCAGTAAGTGTGTGGATGCTTCTTGGTTTGAAACCCTTGTGTGCCTAAAGTGAAGGGGGTTGTAAAACGTGCTCCAAAATGGACACTTCCCCAGTTCATCCTGATTATTCCCATCATTCCACACGATGGCCACCCTGCCCCCTGCTTCTGCTCATGGTCGTCCAGAGTGAAAGCACCGTTAGCCACCTGGAGCCCAGGGCAGGAACCTGCAAGAGAATGGCGCATTTGAGCTGGAGAAAGACATTTAAACTCCCCCACCCTCCCATTCTCTCTAGCTTAGGAAGTTACATGCTATCTGGTGGGTATATATCCATTTTATGTTTAACAAAAACAACAAAAGACGAGGTGAGAGTCTATCTTTAAGTGGAGTAATTAGCTGTGTTCTAAAGGTGGAACAGCCAAACCAGAAATCAGTGGCCAGTTGCTGGGGTTCAGGATGAGCAGCTATGTCTAATTACAAGAATTGTACTTATTCATTATAGAGAAGGTGGCATCTAGGTTAATTATAAAGGAGAAAAATGTAATATTTTATCAGTCTTGTGTCAGCCATTGGGCTGGTTGGTCAGAAGCCATCACTGTTGTAGACATTCATTGCTTAATGAGAATTAATCAGCAGTCTTTTCCTTGATTGTGATAATGCTAATATTTATTGAATGGCTACCCTATGCTGAGTTTGGGCTAAGAGCTTTACACAGTATGGTCTCATGCATGCTTTTATTTTCACTATTTTCAAGGTGAAGGAACAGACTCAGATTAAGAATTGCCTAAGGTCATACAGCACCTGAGCAGGGGAGCTAGAGTTGCGGTTCAGACAGCCAGATTCTAGAGTCCAGGGCCTTTATCACTTCACCATCCATGTACTGTTCCAGGGATAACATGATTCATGTTTGGTTTTCAGAGGGGTGTAGGGGAGAGAAGGAAAAATATTAAATGGAGAAGCAGAGAGCAAGGAAAACAGACTCTATTTGCTGGTCATGAGCCATATTAAAACTGCAGAGCCAAGCTCATGGGTTCACTTGAGTGTTATCCCTTCCAGATAGCCACCATTAGGAGTATGGGCCTTATTCTCATACAGAATTCAAGGCTAAGAACGTGGCAACCTCTTTCACTGTAGTCTTCAGAATTAAGTGCAGGGTGGTCTGCTGACGGTGGATTGTATTTTTAGAAAACAGTAGGAAGTCATTGTGGCCAAGTCAGGTGAAATAGATGATCAACTTGTTACTATAATTTATATTGAGCCCTAGCTGGTTTGGCTCAGTGGATAGAGCATAAGCCTTCAAACTGAAGGGTTCTGGGTTCGATTCTGGTCAGAGGCATGTACCTCAGTTGCAGGCTTGATCCTCCGACCTGATCGGGGCCTGTATGGGAGCCAGTCATTCGATGTATCCCTCTCACATCAATGTTTCTCTCTCTGTCTCTTCCCCTCCCTTCCACTCTCTCTAAACAACAATGGAAAAAATATCCTCAGGTGAGGGTTAACAAAAAAGATATTGTATTGAAATGATATTTATCTTATAGTAAAGCAAGATTGATTTTCTCATGGTATTCTGGAGGGCAGTTTGCCCAGAGCAGTGGTTTTCAAACTTTTAACAAACTACCCTTAAGAGGAAAGGAGAATAAATTCAAACTCAGCAAGTGTAGTCTGAAACAATCTCCCAAGGGTGAGGATGTCTTTGAAGTTTCATGTTTCATCTGAGATATTTGTGAATTCTGCATTCTACTTCATGCTACATTGATTTTCAGTCACTTAGGGAACAAAGCCTATTGATGCTGGTCACTGTACTGTAGCTTTGTATGTTTTAGGGATCCAGTGGGGTCCCCTGGGGTTGTAAGATGAATGGGTGTTAGGAATTATGAAACGTGAAAAAGCATGTAGCTTCAATTCAGAGAAATACAGCCACTCAATTCAACTCTCTTCAGTTCAAATCAACCTACGGAGTATAAACCTGTATTGGGTGCCTCTCCATTACCAGTTTGAGAACCTTGGTTCTATTACAGGGACCCTTCATCCGCAGGCCAATGCTCCATCCACTGAGTCAAACCAGCTAGGGCTATTTTCTTCTTTATTCAAAACATGATCTGCAAATACTGTGCTATATCTTGCCTTTCTCTATACGATATTCGTGTATAGAAATAGTACAGAGAAATCTTCCCTGTCTTTTTTATAGCTGAATAGTATTCCACTTAATGACTGTACAATAAATTGTTTAGCCAAGTCCTTTATCAATGGGATTTCCAATGTTTTGATAATACAGTATTTTATGAATAATCTTGTACATATATGTGCAAGTGCATTTGCAGCATAAATTTCTAGAGGTAAAATTGCTGGGTCAAAGGGTATGTGCATTTATAAGTTTGATATTGTTGGCCCTGGCTGGGTAGCTCAGTTGGTTTAGAGTGTTGTCCCAGTATACCAAGGTGGCAGGTTCAATTTCCGGTCAGGGCACATACAAGAGTCAACCAATGAATGCATAAATAAGTGGAATAATAAATTTCTCCCTCTCCCCTTCTCTAAAAATCAATAAATAAAAACAATACAAAATAAGTTTGATAGTATTAGGTACTCCTCCATAGGGATTGTACCAAGTCACCCCAGCAACTTCTGAGAGTCCTGTCTCCCAAGAGGGGGAAGGAGAGCTGGTTGGACTTAAAGTAATGCAAAATGAAATTCTCCAGTTAGCAATGAACTGATGGCGTGCACCTTCAAAGAGTTATTTTACTTAGGACTAAGGCAACCTCCCATACTGTTTTCAAAATTTGCTATTTATAAGTGAAAATAGTGTGTTCTCTGAGTTTGCTGAGGATACAAATTCATTTTCTTTTAAGACTGGTTGCTGTGTCGTGTTTGTCAACAGTGACACACACGTAAAGTGGGAACGAGAAGGCACATGGTTGTTGGGGCCTCTTTCCCTGACAATATGAGCTGCCCCAGCATGAATGTTTGAGAAATGTAGTTCTGGAGGGCCCTGAAGGTACTTTCAA
>PVJC01026441.1:0-23995 GCA_004026665.1 Murina feae
CCACTTCCAACTGTCATAGGTAGGCAGTTGGTGCCACTTCCAACTGTCATAGGCAGGCAGTTGCAATAGAACCCTTTGGTTTGCTCAGGTTCCGTGGCTGTTGGCCTCCATCTTGGCTGGGTTAATTTGCATACAGCCGCTCTGATTGGCTGGTGGTAACGGTCACATTTGCATGTTTCGCTTTTATTATAGAAGATAGTTATATTGGGTAGTGGTGTAATTCTTTTATTATTAGAGACATGAACCCTTTTAATGCTGTTGAGTAGATGGGTAGAATTTGAAACTATGGGGCAGAAAAGAGATAATCAATAATCCAGATTTTCTGGATTGATGCATTGGCTGCAGTAGAGGAGTCACCTCTCCTGTTGCACTAAGTTGGGCGAAGACCAGATGTGTTAGAAGGCAGAGTCTTTGCCAAGAGTAAAACTCATATTTTCCCGGGTCATGTGGAGTTTGGAGAGGGGAACAGTGGATTATTATAGGGCAAAGAAGTGCTTGAAGTGATGAATCTTGGTATCTAAGCTCAATAGTAAGAAATGGTGGGGCAATTACAGGGTGAAAGGCTGGAGGTCCTGATGAAGGCAGAGCAGGCGTGATAAAGATCAGCTGGAAGGGAAGGAATTTGTGCTGAGTAAGTTGGTTAGGACTTCAATCAATATTGTCGAGGTCATCACACTAAACATGAGTAGTTATAAAAGTATTTTTTCACACTTATAAATAATGTTAAAAGGACATTAAGAACTCAATGCCATGTTTTGTTGTTTTTTTGTTTGTTTTTTTGTTTGTTTTTTTGGATTGGAGCAGAAGCTTTACAAATTTGAGCTGAAAATGCGGGCTAACAGGGAACTTTTCTCTCTGAAATTCCACTAGCTGGGTGTCAAAGCGGGTGAAGCCTTGATTTCACCCTTCACTGTCTCATAAAAGGAAAGACTTTGGTTTTGACCAAATAGATGGAAAGGCTGCAGAAAGAATTTTCTACCTGAAATGGGACAACTTTATCCTTCTGCTGAGTTTTCCAACAGGCCGCCGTGGCATTGGTTTCACTGAAGGTAGAAAGTGGCTTATATGGAAGACCCTACTGGACTCCCCGAAGCTTTGGTTCCCCCTCAGCAAGGCACAAACAGCAGGACACCCGAGCCTGGTCAGCATTAAACACAGTGCAGGATTTAACCTGGTTCCAGCACTTAATCACTTAATTCTTCTTTCTGTCTTGCTTAAATATTTCTGGAAGTTAATGGGTCCATTTCATTGACTTAATTTGGTTTTAAATTTTCAAACATCAAACATCTCTAGAGTCTCTTAATATATGAGATAATGGGTTTCTGATAATTTGATAAAATTTCTTGGATCCTATCTTTTTTAGACCAAGTAGAGATGAGTATATGAAACATAATCTGGCTACTAAATGTGAACAAATTGTGTGTGAGTGTGTGAGAGTGTGTATGTGTGTGTGCATGTGTTATATATCTAAAATAACCAAAGCTACTCTATCTGCAATATTTTATAATGAAATGTATTACCATAATTATCACACAATCCTACAAATATAAACAGTAATAGCTGGTACACAAGGCATTAGTTTTTTGTGTGTTTGATTTATATTTTTCACTTTGTTGTTCTTTCATTATTCCTGTAACATCAAATGTTTCATAGGAATAAATTTTAATAATTACAGACCTTGATGGAAAGGTCTATAAGCAAACATAGGGCAAAACCATCTCTAAAGGACCCAGACACCTTGACTAGCAATCATATGATACATAAGCAAGCAGAATGAATAAACATATTTTTATTGGCTATTCTTTTTATAGGTGTTCTCAGGATGCTAGTTACAGCAAATCTCCCTGACTTAACTCCCCTAATATATAATACATCATTTAATATACAATACATCATGAATAGCAAATATCACAAGGAAAAAAATCAGTGAATGGCAGTGTTCAGAACAGTGATGGATGAGCGACAGGGATTTGTGTCCATCGCAGGTCATCATGAGATTGGGTTCTGCAGAAGGCCACCAGGACCAGGGCTGAAGTAAAGACGTACTATGTTCCTGTCATGGGCTCTGTCTTCTGGTCTGTGTGTGTAGAGAGTAATTTTTAAAATCTATATGAAGGCATCACGTCTGCTGTAACCAGCAAATTGTGTAAATGGAAGTGTTCAAAATTTTAGCACTGACAGGGATTTCCTTTGACCATTAGCATTTTGGATGGTCACCTTAATTTACTATTCCCCACAATGGCTTTTTGGTTAAATTTAATGATGTTATGTTAGTAAAGCCTAATTATAAGGTAAATACTAAGAAGGTGCAATGTCAATAAATCTATAGAAAACACAAGATCACTATGGCAATGGTATACACATGGACACACACGTTTATTTCAAATGAACAAGTGATTTATTCGAAAAGTTTATTTCATTGCAACCGCTACAGAATGCTTCAATTATTCTGATTGTACTTCACGCATCTCTCATTTAGAGGCAGGTCAGTAAGTGTAGCTATTTACATTTCAGTAGTGCAGACACCTAAATATTTAAAGTAGCCTTTACAGTTTGTTTTTGAGAGTATCAGTTTTCTTAGTCATAATACAAATCCTTGGTTAGAGATTTGTCTTATGCTTATTTTAATCTGACAATTTTTGTATACTTGGCAGTAAAAAATTGCTTTTATTTATAAGTTTGGTTCCCATGTGACACATGCTATTTAGCTGAATACAATTTTCACATTCATGAAGACATAATTGATGAATTGGGAGATCTGCCATCTCTTTCTTCCAATTAAAAAAAAAAAGACATGTCATCATTATTGACAGAATTTCAACTGAATCTTGAGTTGCCTATGAAAAATTAGAATGGTGGGAGAAAAACAACAGAAATTTAATTTTTGAAGATAATATGAACTTTTATTACCTAATTAAATATATCAGGAGGTAATTTGCATTCAGGCAGCATTCATTGTGTTTATATCATATAATTTAATTTAAAATTTAAAAATAATTGTTATTTTGCATTATATAATTACATAAAAGTTACATTTATTTGAAAACTAATTAATGCAAATGTGAATTTGGAGGATTCTAAGTTTATTTCATTTTAATAAGCTTCTGTGTTTTTGTGGTTCTCCTACATGAATGGAGGGTCTTTCTTTGGTGAACCTTATGATTGCTCATCTTATTGACATCTGATACAAAAAGGTTCCTCTCTTTCTAAATCTCCTTTCTGCTCTTGGACGACAACACAAACAAATTTAATGTCCACCAGGCACCCCAAGAACAGACACTGAGTTTTATTTGTTGCACTAGGTATTCATTTCAGTATTTTCAACTGAAAATATAGTGCACATTCATTTTTTTTTTATTTTGTGTTTCTGCCCAATGTATGTTGAGTAATTATGATTTCCTCTACTCTGTTTCTTCTTGCTAACTTCTTCACAATTTGAAGTTGAATTTTAAGGAGATAAATTTATTTTTACCTCTCATTTACATATTTTTCCAAAGTTTTGGAGACTAAATATTTTAATTTTAAACATAATAATGCGTAATTTTCATTTTATCCGTAAGTATTTTCAGACATTTTAACATCATTTTAATAGGTAACATTTGACTTTCTTGGGAAAGAAGCTAATATTAAGGGGGTCTGTAACCACATCAATAGGACCTTGATTTGGGGGCCAGTCATTCATGAATTTGAAGAAGTCGGGGCACAGTACTTGATGAGTAGGTATATCATTGTTACTTGTAAAGCTCCAATTTCCTTAGATAGTTCAAGAATATTCTGTGATGAATTAGTGGAACTGAGTATCAGTGTGAAAACTTGCTGTGTTATACGGTGTCAGGCTTTATTTCAATTTTATCAGTCAAATTGTAGCAGAAGTTCATGTGTTGTGATTCCTACCATATGATAATGTACGAGGATTTAGGATAATTGTCATTAGCTGAAATTCTTACAATCCTTTAATTTTGTACTTAAAATAATTAACTAAGTAGTGAAAGCAGAAATAAGTCAAGCAAACAAAATCCATAAGAATGTGATTCCTACCTACTACCAGTGTGTTCTAAAGAAATATTTGACATCCAGAGTTGTTTATGTATTATAATAACTAGAATTAGGCTAACTTTTCAAGGGATGCAGTAATTTTTCCTGCATGTCACTAGATAAATGTCCTTTCACCTGTGGTTAATTATTACTAATGAAGAATCATGTCACTGAAACAACTGATTTCTGCTGTGACACATTCTTCATCGGCAGTTAACCAAACACTGTATAGCCTTTATCCTTAGAATAGAGAAGTAATTTAACTAAATGTTTTAGAGTAGTGAGAAATAATTTGGGAGGTGCTTTCACTTGTGAATTTTAAATTAAGATGACTGACCTACTAAGATAGTTATTGGCAAAGTTTATTAAAGAGGCCTTTTTGGTTTTTTTTATCATTAGAAAAATGTCTCTTAAATTCATATAATTTTTTAAAATTATTTATTTCTATAGTGAGCTGAGAGGATATATATATCTTAAGAATGCAAATCTTTAATAATTTCATTTGAAATTTGTTTTATAAAGAGAATCTATTGTAGCACTGGCTAGTGTGGCTCAGTTGGTTGGATACTGAAAGATTGTGGGTTTGCCCCAAGTCAGGGCACCTATGAAAGGCAACCAATCAATGAGCTCTCACACATCAATGTTTCTCTCTCTCTCTTCTCCTCTCTTTAAAATCAATAAGAATATCCTTGGATGAAGATTTTAAAAAAAAAGAAACTCCCAGCCAGTGTTGTTCAGTGGTTGAGCATAAACCTTTGAATCAGGAGGTCATGGTCGAATTCTCAATCAGGGCACATTCTCTGGTTGTGGGCATGATCCCTGGTAGGAGGCAGCTGATCAATGATTCTCTCATCATTGATGTTTCTATCTCTCCTCTCCCTTCTTCTCTCAAATCAATAAAAATACATTTGTAAAAAAATTATAAAAAGGAGTCTATTGTAGCATGGATATAATTCCTTTAAAGCGGGAAACTGTATTCCAACTGTAATAACATACATGAAGAATTTTATTTATGATTAGAGGCCCAGTGCACAAAAATTTGTGCACTCGAGGAAGTCCCTCAGCCTGGCCTGTGCCCTCTTGCAGTCTGGGACCCCTTGAGGGATGCCCACCTGCTGGCATGCCTGGCCAGCTGGGGTGAGGGGCTGATGGTCGTTTCAGGCTGCCCACAGCCATTTCAGGGTTTGGGTTCCTACTGGGATGCCTGTCTGAAAGCATGTATCTGGGATTTATTTAACTTCTATAATTGACACTTTGTTGCCTTGATCCCCCAATCAAAGTCTGGATTGCCCTTGGCAACCCAAGGTCCCAGCCCTGCAGGTATATGGGATTTGTTTATCTTCTATAATTGAAACTTTGTAGCCTTGAGTAGAGCTCAGGGCCCACAAGGCCATGGCTTCCTCCATTGCCTGGGACAACTCCAGCTCAGTGGCTGCCGCCATCTTAGTTGAGTTAATTTGCATATTTGATCCTGATTCGTTGGTGGATGTGGCTTGTAGGCGTGGCTTGTGGGTGTAATGGAGTGAGGGTCAATTTGGATATCACTCTTTTATTAGATTAGATTGTTTCTGAGGACTTTCAATATTCTCACATTCTAAAAAAGTAGTTGTAAATTGGATGTAGGCATTTAATTGAGGGAAAAAATTACTCTAGGTCTGAACTAGAAGGAAATAATTTAAAATATTAGTAATTAGAAGTCAAATGATTATAGGAACATGGGCAGTGCTTTTTCTTTGCTTTTTTTCATCAAATGTATTTGATGATATAACAGTGTTGTTTGATTAAAGGTTTAAATGTCTCTCTTTTTTTGTTTATTCATTCAACTTATATTTATCTAGTGCCCCCTTTTGTTATATACTACTTTAAGGTCTAGGTACAATTCAATGGGGGAAAATACCATATACGTATGTATTAACCATTTCAGTTGACAATTTCACATTTCCTCTTGTCCTTGGAGTCATTCTTTTTTTTAATTGTATTTTTATTTCAGAGAGGAAGGGAGAGGAGAGAGAGATAGAAACATCAATGATGAGAGAGAATCATTGATCATCTGCCTCCTGCACACCACATACTGGGGATCAAGCCCACAACCCAGGCATGTGCCCTAACCAGGAATCAAATGGTGACTTTCTGGTTCACAGGCTGATGCTCAACTACTGAGCCATGCTGGCTGGGCCCTGGAGTCATTCTTGACTCCTTGCTTTTTCTTGCATCCCACAAGTAATCTATTACCATATCTTGTTAACTTTACCTTCAAAATATATGCAGAATCCAATCACTTATAACTTTCACTGCCAAAAGCATATATATATACACACATACATAAATGCTATAATATATCATATTTATGTTTTAATACATATACTAACAAAGACCTACTAGAAAAGACTTTTAAATCCAAAAATAGTAATTAAAGATTATATATACTCTTTCCTCCTGAAGTATCTGGTTATAGACTATGCTCTCTATTATTTTATAGGAAATATTATGAAATAATTATATTCTATTTCCAGTTTAGAAACAATGTTTCTTTTTTTTTATTTAAACCTTCCTCATATTATTGTGATATGTAGAAAATAGAAGAAAAAAATAGTCAAATGTTTGGGTTGTGGTGTTTTATTTTTTGAATTTATACCTCACATTTTTCTCAAGTGACTTGTGTCAGCTCATTATATACAGACTAGAGGCCTGGTGTATGAAATTTGTGCAAGAAGAGGGTGTCCCTCAGTCTGGCATGCACCCTCTCCAATCTGGGACCCCTAAAGGGATGTCTGACTGCCAGTTTACACAGGGATAGGGCCTAAACCGGCAGTCGGACATCTCTTTCACAATCTGGGTGCTTACCTTCCTGCCTGCCTGATTGCCCCTAAACACTGTGCCTGCCTGATTGCCCTAACTGCCCTCCCCTGCCATCTTGGTCACCCCTAACTTTCTCTGCCTTGGCCCCCGCCACCATGGCTTTGTCCAGAAGGATATCTGGAAGGATGTACAATCTAATTGGCATATTACCTTTTATTAGTATAGATTATTCATATAGATATTAGCCAACATAAGTCATTCTAGTAAGTAACTGCTACTCCTGAGATTATAGTTGTGAACTAGTAAATGTTTGTGCCTACTAAATGTTGTTGCCTTTGGTTATTCTTCTTTGAGGGGCTTTATTTCTGTTGATTAAACGTTTTTTATTAAAAGGAAAAAAACTGCATCATATTAGATCTCTCTGTATCTCTATTTTTAAGTGCTATTTACATTTCCTATCATCTTAGGCAGCGGTTCTCAACCTGTGGGTCATGACCCCTTTGAGGGTCACGTGACCCTTTCACAGGGGTCCCCTAAGACCATCCTGCATATCAGATATTTACATTATGATTCATAACAGTAGCAACATTACAGTTATGAAGTAGCAATGAAACTAATTTTATGGTTGAGTCACAACATGAGGAACTGTATTTAAAGGGCCAGAAGGTTGAGAACCACTGATCTTAGAGGTACTTTTTAAAAAATATATATTTTATTGATTTTTTACAGAGAGGAAGGGAAAGGGATAGAGAGTTAGAAACATCAATCAGCTGCCTTTTGCACACCTCCTATTAGGGATGTGCCCGCAACCAAGGTACATGCCCTTGACCGGAATTGAACCTGGGACCTTTCAGTCTGCAGGCCGACGCTCTATCCACTGAGCCAAACTGGTCAGGGCTTAGGGGCACTTTTTACAAATAGCTGTCATAAATTTAAGGGGAAAAAACTTGTTTACATGCTCCTAAACACTGTTCTTGATGATGATACCTGGTTGATCCTGATGCATCTAAAAGTCAAGTTTTATCTATAACCTAAGGACCTGCCATCTTTACTCAGTTTCCTTTTGATGGCTAAGATAAAGACTATTCTTAGTTTGAATACGGTGTTTTTACTATGAAATATACATGAAATATGCTTGGTTTACTGCTAGAGTAAAATCATACAAGTTTAGAATAGACAATGATCACAAATAATGGATTTTTTATTTTCCTTTTACGTTTAAGTGAAAAGTCTACTTGTTCTACTTTTTTTAATGTTTCCTTTTTAACAGATTAAAACTCAGTGAAATTAACTCAACATGCAGACTCTTTTAATATTCTATGATTAAGTGGCACTATTAGATAATTCACTCCATTAAGGTACAAAAACCCATGAGTAATAATGAATCCTTTGAACATTTGTGTCTGCCAATTCTGATGCATTGTTTTGTCTGCTACAAAGTATATCTGTTTATTCAGTTATATTGACAATATTATTTCTAGCATAACCTGATAAGTTTATTCTCCATTTTTTCAAGGCCAAAATTTAAACACCATTTTTTAGTATTCCATCTTTTGGATATTGTGATCTCTCTGGAGAAGAGAGAACCGAACAGAAAGATATTAGATTACACTAAGTGAGAGATTGAAATACTGGAATAAACATAGTGACATTAGAATTCTTCAAAGAGACAAAATGTTTTCTTCTTAAGTGTATTTAATCATGCTTGATTGGATTTTTGCTTGGCATGTGGAATACAGTGTTAGGTATTAAGCCTTTATTATAAATATTACTCACTTGAAAATGTGTATGTGTTAAACGATTGAATTTTTAAATCTATGCAGGTAAAGCGAAAACATACTTGTCATACTTGTTTGCTTATCTTTTTTTTTCCTCAATAGCCAAAAGTATCCACCACCAATGACTGTTTATATGCTTGGGCTATTTATTGCAGTAATAAATTTTACTGCAAATAGAGAAAATTATCTTATGAAAGCTAACATTATTTCACAGTCTAATACATGTAATACTTACTAACTCTTTGCTTATAGAGATAATCAACTTTTGCTCTAAAAAATTTCAAAAAAGAAGCTTGAGATGTACAAGCTAATAAATTATCCTTAGGAGTAATCACATTTCTCATTACATAAGAATTTTATTTGTTTTTATAAACTTGAAGAAAGCTTAAATGTTTTCATTTAGGCATTTGAAAAACAGCTTTGTAGTTAAGCCAGTATATAAAGCAGAATATGCTTTGATCTTTACAATGATAAATGTATCTATCAATATGGCACTTTACAGAAAATTAGAGGGCGGAAACCAAAGTACAGGTGTAACTTGATTACATTATATTTTAAATTGGGGAATTTCTTTGCCTTTACAAGTGCTTTACAGACATTATAGAAAGCACAAGTGACTGAGTTCAGTGGAAGTAAATTCACCCTAGAGGTCAGTGTATTTCCCCAGATTGAACCTTATTTTCAAGGGACTGAAGATTTATCCAGGTTAGACCAACCACGTAGAAAGCCAACCCTCTGACCGGAGTATTATAATCATGTTATATTTAACAAATAAAGTCTGAAACTTAGTGGGAGGAAATAGCTGCTGCACTCTTGTGCATCAAATCATAACACTAGTACCTCCCACTTAGTATTGATTATATTTACATATGTAATCTATATATTTTTAATAGAAAAAATACCATTCAGAGACATAGAGCCAGATGTTTAAAACATCATTTTTATTTTTAGATAATTAAAAATTTATTCAACAAATCATAGCATATTTAGTTTATGAATTAAATTATAACTTACCTTATTTATCAAAGGTAGGACCAAGAGATAGAGTACATGGTGAAAGCTTAATCTAAATTTGTTGTTCCCAAACATATTTCTGTATAATGATCAAGGTTTGAGAAAACAAAATTTTAAAATGTCTGTTAGCTCCAATGTAGCCAGTTCCTGCTTATATTCTCTCTCTCTCTCTCTCTCTCTCTCTCTCTCTCTCTCTCTCTCTCTCTCTCTCTCTCTCATCTCTTTCTCTCTTCCATTTTTGTTTTTTATACTGGTTCATGAGGTGGCAAAACTCCTTGGTAATTATAGTGCTTCACAGTGAAGAGAAATTTGATATTTCAGTTAGTTTTAATTTAGATATTTAGTATTCACATACTTGTTGACTACTCAGTAAAAAGCATGACTATTTCTGAGAACTCATGGATTATATGCAAAAAAATCATTAAAATACAATGTATACTATTATAAGGTAAGTAAAAAGTATGAACTGTCCTACTTCTTCAAAATCCAGTATAACAAATACAACAGTGTTTTATACCCAATAGAATGATTCATGGAAGGACAAATTTTATGTTTCCTTTGTGTAATGTGTCTTGATTTTAACTATATTGGACATTAAACATTTGTAAATTTTCTTCTCTCCCAATGGTGTGGGGGCTACTTAAGGCAAGGATAATGCCATTAATCATGCCTCTTGCCATAAAACAGACCCCTAAACTTGCCAGCTCAGTCTGAAAAAGGTTTCTTACTATTTGTTAAAATAACGACACAGTCATAGTGGAGTGAACTATGTAGGCATGAAATGATTCAGTAGACATAAAATTTAAAAGCAGAAAGTAATTTCAATTTCCAATGGAAATGTCTTGATTTTTATGGGGACAGCTTTTTTTTGTACCAAATAATATAAAAGTCACTAGTATTTCAGCATTAAGGGTCCTTACTTATTGATATACAAAGTTTCCCATAGACTCAAAATATATATTATCAAGTTGATTTTAATTGACTATTCTATATATTATATTGGTGGGCAGATATTATCTGTATCTTTGTGCAAATTATTTTGTTGTCACGTCTCAAACTTTTATCGAATGCCTAATTTGACCTTTTCCCTGGCTCTAGACTATTTCTATACAGTCAGGGCACATTTTCCTGCTTACTGTATTGCCTTTTTAAATTAAAATTTTGGGAAAGTTTTGTTTTCTTTTTTGTAAAACCATGATATGGATTCATTAAAAAAACACAGGAACAAAACAGATAGATGTTTTGAATTGTGCACAGCAATGAAAGTTGCCTTTCATCCAGTAGTGTACTGAGCACCTGCCATTGATCCATCCATCTGATATTAAACACAACCAAGAGATCAGGATTAGTATCACATATCACAAATGGAAAATGTGAATACTAGCAAGGTTAGAAAATTGTCTAGAGTCTCAAAGCTTATCATTAGCAAAGCAAAAATTCTAAAGTCAATCTTCATTTATCTGCCCACATCTGAGATGTAGAACAAATAATTTCTTTTTTAAAAAAAAATATATTTCATTGTTTTTTACAGAGAGGAAGGGAGAGGGATAGAGAGTTAGAAATGTTGATGAGAGAGAAACATTGATCAGCTGCCTCATGCACACCCCCTGCTGGGGATGTGCCAGCAACCAAGGTACATGCCCTTGACCAGAATCAAACCTGGGACCCTTCACTCCGCAGGCCGATGCTCTATCCACTGAGCCAAACTGGTTAGGGCAAATAATTTCTAACAGACAGTTTAAATTCCCCCCACTAACTAATACTCATGGAAAAGTCAGCAGCCTAGTTTATCTCACCTGACTTTGTTTTGCTGGTCAGCAGAGTATTTTATAGTTTGTTGATTTTCAGTAGAAGATGGATGGAAACTGTTTTTAATGGTGTTGCTTATTGAAGCATGGTGTGGCAATGTAACCTTGCGGTACCCCTCACAAAGGTTGTGGAAAATCTCTTGTAGAACACTAGTAAAGCCATTTGTCCTTGCTTATTCCCAGGAGAGCATAACCCGCACATTTTGTCCCTATGATAGGATCCTTTAAGAATTGTGCTTTTAAGTGTTGATGTTGTAATTGTGGCTTGTTGCTGCTAATACCACTATGATTTGTGATCTAGTGCATCAGAACAATTGACCTTGTACGCATTTTGAAAGACAATGATCTTTTTTTCCCCAGCTTCTCTACCATATATTATTCATTTTCCTATTTTTGGACTTTTCCAAATTCTTTGAATTAGTGGCTTAGTTGTGTTTAAATATCCTTTGCTGCTAAGCCCTTTTAGCTTTTCTATAGCTTTCTTATTTTTTACTTTCCAAAATCATAGCAAAAGAAAAACCAGAATATATTGAAGTGGGATTAAAGCTCACCTGCAGCTCTAGCATTTGGACAAAACCATTGGTAATCGCATTATTTAGGCTCACAGTGTGTCTCATGTTCTTATGCACATACTCAAGGACCTGTGGCATGGAGCCTTGTGTTCTACTTAGTAACACATATTCATGTGCATCTACAGCCTTATCCTTGATTTACACACACACACATGCACATGCACAAATATATACCAAACATAAACTGATCTTATATCTTCATACTATATAATAAAAGCATAATATGCAAATTGACCATCCCTTCGGGATGCCTAAGCCATGCCCACCAGCCAATCAGAGTGACTGTATCCAAATTAGCCCAGCCAACATGGAGGCCGGTACTCAGGGAGCTGAGTAAACAGGCAGTTTCTGTTGCAGCAGGAGTGAAACTGTTTGTGGGCTGCCTGGGCTTCTCTCTGCTCCAGGGAACAACATATTTGCAACATTGTTTCAATTCTAGAAGACTCAGGAGCTGAAGCAATCAGCAAGCCGGGCCTGACTTCTAAGGGAAACATTGTTTCATTATAGAAGCCAGAGCTGAAGCAGAGAGGAGGTTTGTTACTTGCCTAGGCCCTGGCTTAAAGGAACAGTGTATCAATTACAGAAGATAAACCCCAGAAACCTGCTTCCAGCCAGTCTTGCTGGGACATTGGGTCAGTGGGAGCTGTGGGAAGCCTGAATGCCTGAAAGCGCCCCTCAGTCCCTCACCCATGCTGGCCACACCCCAGTGGGGTGAGGGATGCCACTGGGGGACTTGGCCAGCCTGCAAACAGCCATCAGCCCCTCACACAGGCTGGCCAGGTACCCCAATAGGGACCCAAAACCTGAAGGGACTGTGGGCAGCCTGAAAGCCTGAAAGCACCCCTCAGTCCGTCACCCAGGCTAGCCATACCCCAATGGGGTGAAGATCCACACTGGGGGGATTGGCCAGCCTGCAAACAGCCATCAGCCCCTCACCCAGGCTGACCAGGCATGCCAACAGGTGGACATCCCCAGAGGGGTCCCAGACTGGGAGAGGGCACAGGTCGGGCTGATGGACCCCTCGAGTGCACAAATTTTTGTGCACCAGGCCCCTAGTTTTAATATAATTTAAAATAACTTTCTGTTATCTCCATCTATAAATTACAGATTGTGTATAGCTAAGTTCTTTAGGAGAATTTATCCATTGTTCATATGATTGATAAAAACCACATATTTCTGATTGTTTGAAGCATGTCAAAGTTACATTTTGAGTGTCCTGATTCTCATTTGATGAACTGTTGTTTAGTTAAACATAGGAGCACTGAAAGTAAAATAGTTGTTAATTTTTTGTTTTAAATATATTTTATTGATTTTTTACAGAGAGGAAGGGAGAGTGATAGAGAGTTAGAAACATCGATGAGAGAGAAACATCGATCAGCTGCCTCTAGCACACACCCCACTGGGGATGTGCTTGCAACCAAGGTACATGCCCTTGACTGGAATCGAACCCGGGACCCTTGAGTCTGCATTGCGATGCACTATCCACTGAGCCAAACCAGTCAGGGCAATAGTTGTTAAATTATATTTCAACATGGTTTCTCAAGATTAATTGAACTGTGAGAATAAAGATTTCCATTTCATATTGTATTGCATAATCATACACCATTTTCATGAAAATTGTGATATTCTGGGATTGGAATTATGCTTCAGTAATTGTGTTTATGTATATTATTACAATAATAATTCCCAGTGGAAGCTGCATAGACCACTGATTGTCTTACGATGTACAAGATACAGTATTTTTATGGGAATGGGGAATCATCATTATCTAATCTAATAAAACAGTAATATGCAAATTAACCCTCACTCTGTTATACCCACAAGCCATGCCCACAAGCCAGTCCACCAACCAATCAGGATCAAATATGCAAATTAACTCAACTAAGATGGCAGGGGCCTTAGAGCTGGAGTTGCCCCAGGCAATGGAGGAAGCCAGGGCCCTGTGGGCCCTGAGCTCTACTCAAGGCTACCAAGTTTCAATTATAGAAGATAAACAAACCCCAGATACCTGCCAGGCTGGGACCTTGGGTTGCCAGAGGCAACCCAGGCTTTGATTGGGGGACCAAGGCAACAAAGTTTCAATTATAAAAGTTAAATAAATCCCCCAGGTACCCCAGTAGGAACCCAAACCCTAAGGGGCTGTGGGAAGCCTGCAAATGGCCCTCAGCCCCTCACCCAGGCTGACCACACCCCCATGGGGTAAGGGTCCCCAATGGAGGGCTTGGCAAGCCTGCAAACAGCCATCAGCCCCTCACCAAGGCTGGCCAGGCATGCCAGGATGTGGACATCCCCCGAGAGTTCCCTGACTGCGAGAGGGCACAGGCCAGGCTGAGGGACACCCCCTACCCCGAGAGTGCACAAATTTTTGTGCACCGGGCCTCTAGTATATAATAAAAGGGTAATATGCAAATTGATCCTAATGGTAGTACAACTGGGAACCAGTCACTATTATGCACACAGACCACCAGGGGGCAGACACTCAACACAGGATCTACCCCCTGGTGGTCAGTGCACTTCCACAGGGAGAGCGCCACTCATCCAGAAGTCAGTTCATGGCTGGCCAGCGCAGTGGAGGTGGCAGGAGCCTCTCCCACCTCCATAGCAGTGCTAAGAATGTCCAACTAATGGCATAGGCCCTCTCTCCCTAGGGAGCGGGAGCAGGCCTAGGCTGGCAGGTGAACATCCATCCCCCAAGGGGCCCCAGACTGTGAGAGGGTTGAGGGACCCCCCTGAGTGCACAAAATTTTGTACACCAGGCCTCCAGTGGATATATAATGGACATGTCAGGACAAAATTGCAGTCTGATGTAACCGTAGTATGAAAATGTGTTAACATTAATTTTTAAATCAATTTGAGACAAGCAGTGAGTATGGGTGTGATATTTTTATGAGGAGTAAAGCATTTATTTTTCAATGAACTTGGAGCAATCTCTTTTTGCATCACCCTAGAGAAAAAGGATCCTGAATGATATCTAAAACAGTTGTCTGATCTAGTAATTACCTATTAAGTCATGGAGAGAATAATCAAAGTAAATAAAAAGATTAAAAGTTTAGCCTTTGACTAGTATCTGAAGTTTATTATTTGCAGTATCCCTAGTAACTTGTTTATAAGGGCCTCAAATAGAAAGGCTGCCCATGCATTATGACAATCTTAAGGAGCTTCTAATTAATCCATCATTTTAAGGAAATGGAGGGAAAGAGATGGTCATGTGTCTTTATTTTTTGGTGGACCTAGTAATTTTCTTGTTCTGTGTTTACTTCATAGTTATCATTTCTCATCTAAGATTTAAGAAATTATGTGTTATATATTTGCTGAAGTGGCTTTCTCTTAAGTAATAGATAAATTCAATTTTTTCAGCTTTTCCTCTGCAAGTCTACTTTGAAGTTGAAATTCTAAAGAATAATTTTATTTATGGTGATACTAACCAAAATGCACATTACAAAGTGTTTACCAGAAGTTAACATTTATTGTTGATGAATAAACCCAGAGGAAGTGTTCCCACTGAAATAAACTTACTTAAGTTGTCCATAAATTTAATAAAATATTATATAATTATCCATCTCAATTTTAGATGGTATGGGGCTGATCTTTTGCAATTACTGACTGGGGAATGATTACAGCTGTATCTTTTTAAGTAATGAAAAAATTATTCTGGAGAATAACTTCAAAATAATGAAATAAATTCCAATGATATTGATGTTATAGCAATTTCAAGAAATATCTCCATGAACAGGAAGGAGATTGCCTTCCAGTTTAACAGAATTGCATTTATCATCATCCTCTTCTTGCTTCTGTCAGTGCATTTGTGCTTTTGGTGAAAATATGCAGTTTCCACGCTGGAAGAAATTTTTTCTTGCCATTACATTAGACTGTATGAGGCACTTAGTGGGTAACACTTTGGCTCATGCAGACTGAAAAAAACACAATTAATTTCACTTGTTTGAAAATGATGTTACAGAAGGCATAGATATCGATAGTAAGTTAGGTATCATGATACGTACAATCTCTCTCTGGAGTGTGTGTGTGTGTTAAGTATTTTTCACTGTGAGGTATAGTCTATAAGTATTTAGAAACCACATACTTAGTGTGAAAAATAAGGTGTCTCCCTTTTGCTAGGGTTTAAATATTTTTTTCACCAAAACCTAAATCAGTGAGACTACTGCATGATTTTAAGAAATTATGGCCAGAATTCCATTAAAATTATGGAATAAATGTTTCTCCAAAGCTCAGTATACAAATTATAAATGTTGAGTCTATTGACAGTATATCTAAATTGATAAAGTATTTAAATTATTTTAAGGAAATCCATATTCTGTCTTATTCCATTCCTCTAATGAGTACCTAAGTGTCAAAGACAACCTCACTTTTCAGTCTTTATACTTCTCTATATTTATGAAGCATTTGCAATTATCAACCCTCTTTGAAATACAGACAGTCCTCGGGTTACGTCGGACTCAAAGTACGTTGTTTTGTGGTTATATCACCATATCCCATTTACGGTGTTTATTAAAAAAAAAGTCCTGTCATTTCAACGTATGTACATATGGGCTGTATGTTTTTTATTATTTATCTACCACAAGTAAAGGTCGGGAATTGTTATCTTTCTTTTAAATTTTTTTTTCTGTTTCACCTCATCACTGCTGTGTATGTGCTCCATGTGAGTGATGTAGGTGCTTATGTAGGTGGGTTCCGACTTAATGGCGAAAACACATGGGAACGGATCTCCAACATAACTGATGACCTACTGTACTGACATCCATGGATAAGTTTTGTCCTTCATTCAAAGCTAAAATCTAGGAATGGCGGAGCTTGTTTGCACTCCTATCTGATGTTCATGAAAGGTCTGTGATGTTAGTGGTTAGGAAATCCAGCCCATCAGTAAGGAGGTTCAGTCCCATCTGTTTCAACGCTCAGAGCCTCTGTACTTTGGCCTCAGGGTGAGGGTATCTGCTGCTTCACTTTCCCACCTTGAACTCAACTCCATCTCCCCACTTTCTAGGCTGCCTCTGACTGCCCCAGGGCAGGAGTAGATGGCTGGAAGGGGAGAGAGAAGGGCAGGCTTAGGCCCTGGTGCTGTGCAGGTCATGGGTGCTCCTGCTCATTGGATGCTCAGGGGCCGTTTGTCTGCCTCTAACCTGTCCTCCCTGAGTTCTTCCCCAGTCCTTCTGTAGAGGGCTCCTCTCTTGATATTGTCTACCTTCCATCCAACGGGTCCTCTGGGAGGGAGTATTTTATTAATGGAGACGTTCAGCTCCTCTCTGCAGGGCCCACTTACAACTCAGTTACCCCAGTTATCCTGCTTATTCCACATTTACAGAAAGCCCCGTCATTACCAGTAAATCATCTCCCTGCTCCGTGACATCAGGGTGCTTCTGCTTTTGTTGGTGTGAGTGATGCATCAATCTCTCCACTTCCAGGTGACATGTGTGATGGGTGCTCTACGAAGCCCCCTTTATTTAGTTCCACGTGGGGTAAGTAACTTCCTCTGTTTCCCAGGAAAGAGGAAAACTCCCCAGGGGCTCAAATCTTGGGCCTCTCAGGGCCTCCTTATCAAGGTGTGAGTCCCCTACCACATACCTTCGAGGTGGGGACACACATAACTCCTGCAGGACCAGATTTCTCTTCCTCCCACCCTTTCATTTTTCTTCCTGGTCAACATTTTAGCTGTTTGTTTTAGGATGAGAGAGCCTAAAAAGCCTTTGTTCTCAGTGGTGATGCCTTACATAAAACTGGACAAAAAGAAAACATCATTTCCTGTATGTACTATTATCATGATCTAATATAATAAAAGAGTAATATGCAAATTGACCATTACCCGAGACACCTAAGCCACGCCCACCAGCCAAGCCATGCCTCCCAGCCAACCAGAGCGGCTGTATGCAAATTAACCCAGCCAAGATGGAGGCCAGCAGCCATGGAGCTAGAGCAAACCAGAGGCTTCTGTTGCAACTGCCTGCCTAGGCTGGCTGAGCCTCTGCTCACGGCCAAGCCCACCAGCCAATCAGAGCGGATGTATGCAAATTAACCCAGCCAAGGTGGAGACTGGCAGGGCGGCTCTGCACTGGGAGCCTCCGCGGCCGGCATCCAGGAGTGCCTGTCCCAGGTCCACTGCCTGGCTCTGCCCCCCAGGGGCCTCCACCAGGCGTGCAGGAGAGCAGGTCCTCCACGGGGCTTGCAGGAGCACCTGTCCGGGGTCCACTACCTGGCTCCACCCCCTAGAGGCCTCCTCGGGGAGTCCAGGACAGCTGTCCCGGGTCCACTGCCTGGCTCCGCCCCCTGGGGGCCTCCCTGGGGCATGCAGGAGCCCGGGGGCCTCTGTGGGATGTGCAGGAGCAGCCATCCTGGGTCAGCTGCCTGGCTCCGCCCCGGAGGCCTCCACAGGGCATGTGGGAGCATCTGCTGCACAGTGCGGAGAATCCGAAGCCAATCCGCTGCCCGGCTCCACCCCGGGTGTGTTTGCTCAGCAGCAGGGCCCCACCAAGGGATCCTGCACCAGTGTCTGCCCCTGGCTCGCCACCCAGCTCTGCACCAGGTGTGTCCCCTCAGTGGTGGGGACCCACCAGGCATGTGCGATTGTGGGCCCTCCGGTGGGAAACGTCCAGGCCTGCACTCACCAGCCCTCCCACCCCTGAGTGCACGAACCCTGAAGGGGCTGTGGGCAGCCTGAAAATGGCCTTCAGCCACTCACCCAGGCTGGCCAGGCATGCCAGCAGGTGGACATCCCCCCCCGAGGTGTCCCAGACTGCAAGAGGGCACAGGCCGGGCTGAGGGACCCCCAATCCCCGAGTGCACAAATTTTTGTGCAACAGGCCACTAGTGTATACATAATTGGAATCATTTTGTACATCAAATTATGCAGTGTGCTTTTTCTTCTACATTATATGAGCCTCCTTATTTTGTGTCATAAAAAGTTATTCCCATATAATTTAAAGGCTTATAGGATTGCACTGTAAGGACTAATTTATAATGTATTCAATAAGGGCCTCCTTATGAAATTATTTTAAATATTTATCATTGTTATTAGAAGTAATACAGAATGAAGACTTTTGAATGTAAATATACTTTCATATATGTCTTGGTATTTTCCTGGAATTGTTTTTGTTGGGATATATAGGATGGATTTTAAGAACTGTTGAGATATTTGGGTAATTTATTCTCTCCCTCAGTCATGAAAATTTAAATTTTCCCTCAGCAGTATATGTGAGCATCATTTTTACCATTTCTTTATCAATATTGTTATGATTTCTGACCACTTCCTTATTCTCTTCTTTATTGGGCCTTCTGCTCTTTCTCTTATGTAAATAGAAGTAGGAACTGTTAGGATATTGGGTCTGTAAACTCAATATACAAGTCTATTCATTTCATTTTAATTATTTATTTGTTTGAACTATGAGCAAAAGCAATAGCCTTATCTATCCCAAGAGTTTGCTCTAAGCAAAACCACTTTCATACAGAAGGGCTGCATGAAGGACTTTGAAAGCTCTAATTTATCAAATGAAATTAAGCAATTTCAACCAAAAAGCATTTTCTCTGAACATTTGTAGCTTTGTACAATTACAGGGCCCTGAGTGTGGGTAGAAGGAAGGCTGGAAACTTTTGTTATAAAGCATTATTTAGCTAAGTGCACATAGCTCTAAGGAAAACTGTGTAGGAGTAATGCATCCCCCACTGAGAATGAGTCAGCCATCACTCTCTGGTCCCCAAGGGGGCCCTTGAAGTAGAAAAGAACTTGTGATTCCATCTACAATTTTGGTGACTAACCCTTAAATGTTTAACTTAATATTTGTATGTTCTCTGGAGACACAGAATATTGCATGAAACTAAATTATATTTGTAACTTATAGTTATGGTTTAGCTGTAGGGTTAATAGCCTTGTTTGCAATTCTTTAGAAATCTTTAGGTATCACACAGAGTCAGGATATGTATTATAACAGATGAAATGTATTGATCATTGTGGTAGAACTTTATTATTCATAGATTTAATTGGTGATTTATGCCTGCTATGAAAAGAAAATGAGTCTAAAGAAAATTTATTTTTATTTAGCCTATGCCATAAGGGTTAATTTATATCTGTGCATAGGATACCTATGAAATACTCTCAGTATGCACATATATAAACACATATACAGATAGGATGTAAAAATAAATAGAAGCTTACTGATTAGTGTCTTTTTTTTCTTTTTCAATGTTTCCAGGTACATTTGAACCCTGGTCTAAAGGCCTTAATTTTGCCAGTTAAGATATCTTGATCTTGTGTGGTTTTTTTTTTCCTTTTAACTTTCCCCTTGATTTGGTTTTCTGACTAAATAGAAATAACCAGCCATCACTATGTGTCAACATCTATATGATCCATACAGTTTCTTAGGAAAGGAGTTTGGACCTCTCATTTGTCTCCTATTATACAGAATAGAGCACCAAATACTTCCGTTATTCATTGTTTCTTTCACATAATTAATGAATGATTATCAGCCACTATGTTTATGCCTATTCTAGTAAGAAAGGTATTGACAGCGAGATCCCGGAGTTTGGGGAGAAGATCAGTCACCTTATAGATTAACCCAAAAGCCCTACTTCTTCCATTCCCTTTCACTCAGGCCTGAGAACTGCTGCTTTGATGGACAGATTTGATGAACTTTGCCATACTGCCCTCCTGTTCCTGCAGTGGACACTCACACTGTTTATTCTATTTTAAATAGAATTGTCTATATAGTTGGGTAGTCTCTGAAATACTTTATAAAGGAGCAAGATTAGCTACTCCAAGGTTTGCTAAACCTTGTTTTCTGAACCTTCTTTGTTCAACTTTTAAATGACCATTCTAATTTTTCTCATTTCAGTTTTTGATAAAGTATATTTTCTAAAGTTTTCTCCAATTCTTTTGTCTTAGTGTATGTTGGTATGCTGTGCTTCATAGTGTTCTCAAATCATTTATAAATATCTACTCTGCTTGTATCCATTCCTGATAGTACTTTTTCCTTCTGTCATTTTTCAACTCAATCTTCTGTTTTACCCTCCTGTGTTATTTTTTAAAGGAACATTTTTTCTTTATTATGTTGTTTATTCATCATTGTTGTGCTTCCAGGCTTTTAAAATCTACTGTTTCACTGTCCCAAGTCTCTTGATGTGTAGTTTACCTCATTTATTTCAGTCTTCCTTAAATATGCTAAATATATCTAGTACTATAAATTGGCCTCTGAGCATTGATCTAGCTGAATCTTGCACAGTGTATATGTGGAACCTTCATTTGTAATTTTCATCGTGATTCCCTAATTTACGTTAGTTTTCAAGAATTTTTAGAGCCTTTTAAAAAATTGATTTCTACTTGATTGTCTTGTGACTGCAAAATGTCACCTATAATTCAGATATTTGTTGAGATGAAAGTTTGTTAGAATGTGTTGAGACTTCCTTTGTGAACATGTATATCAACAATTTTGTATATATTCACTTATCTAAAATATATTGTACTTAAAAGAGATAATGTGTACCCTTTTTATTAGTTCTTTTCTGAGGACTATATGGCCACACCGCTAACCCCACACATATTTTATAGTAGATCAAACTTTACAATTTTGCCATTCAAATCATGCGTGTGTGTGTGCACATATATATGCTGGATATAGTATGTCTATAACCATACTCTTAAGATATGGCCAAAGGAATAAAAGTGATGGCTATAGTTTAGGGCTGCTCATTGTGGGCTTTTAAAATATTCTAGTGTGTATATCAAGTAGACAGTTGGATAGGCAAGGCTAGACCGGAGTGCCTGCCTTTTAACTCTTTATCATAGTTACATTTTTTTTTTCACAGTTCTTTGCTGTATTCTGTGTAATCTAATTCTGACCTGTTGTTTAATTACTTTCCTCCTCCATAGTATCTAAACTTCTACTTAATCCATTGACTTTTTCATTTCTAGCACTTTATTTGGCTTTTCAAAAAGTTCTACTTGGTTCTTCTTCAAATATTCTCTTCTTACAGTTTATGTTTATTATAATTTATATTCCTTTAATCTTTTAATGATATTTGATCATTTTACATTATTTTCAGACTGCTGTGGTTCAAATTCTTGAGGTGCTAATTTCCCTATTGTGCTTGTTTACTCCTCCTCACACTGAATCATTACTTCTTAGATTTGACGCTTTCTTTTTGAGCTAGTTTTTTCCTCAGATTGATTTTTCTGTGGGCCCATGTGCCTTGGGCTCTTGAATCATTTTGAGTTTGCTTGTTTAATGTATTACAAAGGTTTCACTTGGTGATTACTTTAGCTGCTCTATATCAGTGCTTGCTCAAGTCTTTTTGACTTTTGACTTTTTTTATGAGAGTAATTTGTTTATACTCAGTTGGGTAGAAGTAGCTTGCTTTTTCAGTTGGGCTTAATATCATATCTCCTGACCTAATATGAACATTAAAACATATCCCCCAAATATTAGGCTTATTTCTTTGTCCTGTTCCTTACTTTCTCAGGTTGTAATGACATTTCTGTGTGTAGCAAAAAGGATGTTGGTTGTTTCCTATATCATTGGAATTATTAATACAGTAAATCTTGTTACATTTAAAATGTCTGTTGGGCATCAAATGTAGATATCAAGTAGACAGTTATATTATATTATATATTATACTAGGGGCCTGGGGCACAAAAATTTGTGCACTCGGGAGGTCCCTCAGCCCGACCTGTGCCCTCTCACAGTCTGGGACCGCTCAGGGGTTGTCCACCTGCTGGTGTGCCTGGCCAGCCTGGGTGAGGGGCTGATGGCTGTTTGTAGGCTGGCCAAGCCCCCCAGTGTGGACCCTCACCCCATTGGGCTGTGGCAAGCCTGGGTGAGGGGTTGAGGGCTGTTTTCAGGCTGCCCACAGTCCTTTCAGGTTTTGGGTTCCTACTGGGGTGCCTGGCCAGCCTGGGTAAGGGGCTGAGGGTTGTTTTCAGGCTGCCCACAGTCCCTTCAGGGTTCGGGTCCCTACTGGGGTACGTGGACAACCCACGTGATGGGCTGAGGGCCATTTTCAGGCTGCCCACTGTCCCTTCAGGGTTCAGGTCCCTACTGGGGTACCTGGGCAACCCACGTGATGGGCTGAGGGCCATTTTCAGGCTGCCCACTGTCCCTTCAGGGTTCGGGTCCCTACTGGGGTACCTGGGCAACCCACGTGATGGGCTGAGGGCCATTTTCAGGCTGCCCACTGTCCCTTCAGGGTTCAGGTCCCTACTGGGGTACCTGGCCAGCCTGGGTGTGGGGTTGAGGATCGTTTTCAGGCTGCCCACAGCTCTCATTGACCCAATATCCCAGCAAGACTGGCTGGAATCAGGTTTCTGGGGTTTATTTATCTTCTATAATTGAGACACTGTTGCTTTAAGCCAAGGCCTAGGCAGGTAATGAAGCCACCTGTTTGCTTCAGCTCTGTGGCTTCTATAATTGAAACAATGTTGCCTTAGTAGAGGCCCAGCCAGCCTAGGCAGACAGTTTCCTCCATTGCTGGTGCAACGGAAGCCTCCTGTTTGCTTCAGTTCTGTGGCTTCTATAATTGCAACTATGTTGCCTTGAGCAGAGAGAGGCCCAGTTGGCCTAGGCAGACAGTTTACTCCTGGTGCAATGGAAGCCTCCTGTTTGATCTAGTTCCATGGTGGTTGGCTTCCATTTTGGCTGGGTTAATTTGCATACAGCCGCTCTGATTGGCTGGTGGGCATGGTTTAGGCATCCCAGAGAAACAGTCAATTTCAATATTACTCTTTTATTAGATATGCATATATCATATATACACATATCAACTATATATATGTATATATATATATATATATATATATATATATATATATATATATATACACATACACACACACTAGGGGCCTGGTGCACAAAAATTTGTGCACTCGGGGGGTGGAGGGAGTCCCTCAGCCCGGCCTGTGCCCTCTCACAGTCTGGGATCCCTCAGTGGATGTCCTATATGGCCCCAGTCTGCCAGGCGCCTTCTGTGTGTGTGTGTGTGTGTGTGTGTGTGTGTG
>PVJC01026442.1:0-23997 GCA_004026665.1 Murina feae
AAATATCACTTTAGAGCTTGAACCAATCTCCCTACACAGCTATATAGGAGCAATGCTTGGTCTGACTGCACAGGTACATGTGTCTAAGGACAGAAGGTGATGATAGGAAAGACATGGATTGGAGGCTATCCAATTGTGGTTAACCAAGGAGCCCAGAATATTAGGTGTCTGTTTCACCTGATATTAGCCTGGGAGGGAAGGTAGAAGTTTATCCCTCAGGTAACTAGTACATTACACATTCTTCAGGTGCCAATTCCATGGTCTTCATAGGCCTAAAGAGAGAGCAGTGGCTCCTGGAGTCATAGCAATATTATCAAAGGTATTCGGTGGGTATTTATATTTGGTTCATACAATTGGCTGAGTTATTGGGCCCAACACAAGGATGGCTTCCCTCCCAACAGCAAAAGAAGACATGGCATATTTGCCCTCTACTTCACTTCCTCCACCTCTCTCTCAGACTAGTGGACTCAAAGAAACAAGGATTTCTTACTACATCTTCTGTAGGACTCTTCCTTCTGTTGGCCTTCCATCTTTATCTCCCATCACAGACAGACTGCAGCAAGGTCCTTCTCTGAATTATGTTGGCAGGAAGAAGCATGTCTGTCAAGCATGATCCTGCATGAAGTAAGTGATGAATGAATGAAGACGAACAGCTTGGGCTTCTGCCAGGCAGAGCAAATGCTATTTGGAGGCACCCAGAAGTTGCTGGATGAAAACCTGACTATTGGACACAGGATTCTCTCGATATAGGCCTGGGTCATAGGTCTGCTGTCCTTGTAGAAAGGGAAGATCAGAAAAAGCCTTGTGTTCCTTTTACACCAATAACAATCTGTAGTTTGCGTCCAAGAAAACTGGGAGCTGAAAGCTTCTGAAGAACCATTTGGTTGAGTTAAAAGGGATTCTTCTCTATAGGTGACCACAAGCAGTTTAGGCCCAGGCCAGAAAGAAATGTGGCCAAGCTAAAAAGAAGACTGTAAGTAAGAAGTATTAATAAAATAGAGACCCCTCCTGGAATGCTTATCTCACCCTATGGCTTATGTTGACATGAGACATTCTTTAAAAAACACACACACCATATTGAGTATAATTCACATACCATAAAAGTCACCCTTTTATAGTGTACAATTCAGTGGGATTTAGGTTTTTTCAAAGTTGTACAACCATTATCATTATCTGTTTCCAAAACATTTTTAGCACTCCAAAGAGAAATTCTATGCCCCTTTGCATTTGTTCCCCATTCCATTCTCCCCCCAGCCTCTGGCAATTACTAATGTACTTTCTATCTCTATGGATTTTATTTTTCTGATTATTTCATATAAGTGTAATCATAGAAAATCTGCCCCTTTTTATCTGCTTTCCTTCACTTAGCACAATATTTTTAAAGTTCATGCATGTTCTAGCAAGTATCAGTACTTTATTCCTTTTTATAGCTGAATGATATCCCATTAGATACTAGAGGCCTGGTGCACAGATTTGTGCACCGGTGGGGTCCCTCAGCCTGGTCTGTGCCCTCTTGCAATTCGAAACCCCTCAGGGGATGTCTGACTGCAGGTTTCAGCCTGATCCCCACAGATCAGGCCGAGAGACCACCCCCCATCGGTGTATGAATCCATGTACCAGGCCTCTAGTATGCATATAAGATCTTTGGTTAATCTCTTCCTACCCTCCCCCCTCCCTCCTTCCCTCTGAGATTCATCAATCTGTTCCATGTTTCTATGCCTGTGCATTGAGCATCTGCCCCCTGGTAGTCAGTGTACATCATAGCTACCAGTCGAATGGTCAAATGGTTGCTTAGGCTTTTATATAACATATTTTCCAGTGTATAAGATGACTGGTTGTATAAGACAACCCCCAACTTTTGGGAAGATTTTCCTGGATTAAAAAGTCCAGATGGAGACCATATGCAGCACAAAAAGGAGCCAACCAGAGACACTTGTGGTCTCCGTCCAGCTCCATTGATGACTCATGACTTTTGAGAAGATTTTCCTGGGTTAAAAAGTCATCTTATATGCCAGAAAATATGGTATATAGATATGCTACAGCTTGTTTATCCATTCATAAGTTGATAAACATTTGTTTTGTTTCCACTTTTCAGCCACTATGAGTAATGTTCCTATGAACCTAGGAAAGAAATTTCAAGTCTATGTTGAACATTGTAAGGAATTACTAGACTCTATGTTTAACATTATGGGGGACTGCACATAGGACACTTTTAAGTATGGGAGATTTGGGGTTCATTTTTGTGTGTTTATGTAAAGAGTATTTATAAAAAATCTACTCTATGTGTATGGAGTTGAAAATATATCAAAATCACAGGGTACAAATAAGATGGAAGGGAAGGGTGCTTCATTCTTACTTATGGGGTTAGGTAGGAAGTGGCATTTGGGTTAAGCCTTGAAGGGGGTATAAGATTTTCTTAACAGTTGAAAAGAAGTGGAATGGGTGTGGAGAGGGTTTTCTAAGTAGCAGGAACAGTATAGCAAAAGCAGCACATTTGGAAATGATATGACAATGTCAACTGAAGCACAGACCTCAGAGGATGATGGACTCATAAAGGAAGGCAGGACTAGGTTATAGAAGGCCTCAAATGCCATACAAAGGATTTGAGACTTTATTCCTAAAACAATAAGAAGCTATTGCAGAGTTTTGCTGATATTATTGGCATTTTGAGGTGAATGTTTTAGGAAACTCAACACTGATACACTGTTTTTCTTTCCTTATGATTACTGTGATATTGGCAAAAAATAAACCCAGAGGATAATAGTGATGTGAGAACATATCTCGTGAGGTACTCTAAGGTGATTTAAATAATGAAAGCAAGAGAAGTACACAAATACATATGTCTGCATGTACATGGAAATGTGTCATCTTTCAAGAAGATTAAAAAGTTCCGATGATTTTCTCCCAGTGCCATCATTATTGATTTTCTTTTTTTTCTTCCTCACCATTCAGGCTCCCCTCACTACAATATAAAATTAAGAGATGTGGCATGGTGGAGCAGGTGGCATAATTCTAAGAACTACTGAGGGGCAATGTTGGAAGGGATCTTCCAGGTGGTCTAGAAATCACTTCATATTACCAATGGGAAAACTGAGACTCTGAGTTGGACTATAATTATCCAAAGTCACCAGTGAACTGATAGTAAAGCTGGGATTTAAAACAAAATCTCTAGACAACTACTTCAACATACCATACAGCGTAAGTAGCATCCCTTATATGTTTAGAAACCGTACAATGTATTATTCTTTCTATAGGAAAAAATATACAAGTTGAATTCAGCACAACTCTCAAGCTATGCCAACCATAGAAAGGGTTACAATAAGCTAAGCACTGTCTCCTCACACCATCTTCCTGACCACTTTGCTGATGAATGGCATCACTTCATTCATTCATTTATTCAGTTTATAAGTTGGCCAGTAAGCAGGCATTTATTTAATTGTGGTTCACAATCTGGTAGGGAGTTGTAGCAAGGACACAGACAACAAATTAGAGGAGGTAGAATTAAATATGACTATAATGAAAGTGTGTTCATTTTCTATGGCTGCTATAACAAATTATTACAAAGTTAGTGACTTAAAATAACAAAAATTTATTCTCCTACAGGCCTTAAGGTCAGAAGTTCAAAATGAGAAGATCAAGGTGTTGACAGGGCTGTTCCTTCTGAAGGCTTTGAGGAAGAATCTATTCCTTTTCTCTTCCAGCTTCTGGTGGCAGTTGGCATTCCTTGTTTTTTGGCCTCATCAACCCAGTCTTCAGGGCCAGCATCTTCAATCTTTATCTGCATCATCTTAACATTGCTTTCTTCTCTGTGTATGTGAAATGTTCCTCTGGCTCCTTCTTATAAGATAAATATGAATGCATTTAGGACCCACCTGTATAATCCAGGATAATTTCCCATCTCAAGATCCTTAATTTAATTACATCTGCAAAGTCCTTTTGTTATGTAAAGTAACATATTCACAAGTCCCAGGGATTGGGTTGAGGACATTTTTGGGAAGCCATTATTCCGCCTACCACAAAAGGTAAACAATTTAAGGCTGATGGAAGGCATAAGATGTAGATACTGACCTGGGAGAAAGCTGGCAGGATGAGAGGGGAGGGCTGGGACTAGGGTTTTTCTCTTTATAACAGCAACCAGTCCATATGGAGTTCAGAAACAAGTTCAGCACCATGCTCAAGTGCTCATTAGAAACAGTATTCAATATAGCCTGAGAAGTTCATACACAGTGGAATAGGCTGTGGTGAAAGGCTTACGGATACTGGATGTATGTACTGCTTGACTTTCAATTAGGAAAAGTGTGTAGCGGAAATTTGCTTTCAAAATGTTGGTCCAATTTTATATAATCTCTGGGACAATGAAAGTCAGAAGATGTTAGATGGGAGAACTGTCGTTTGTTTATTTACCTTATCTCCTGGATGTACAAGCATTGCTTCCTGGCATAGGTGTCCAGTGAATATTTGTTTACATGTTGAATCCCTGACTTTCCTTGGGAAACTTGAAACATAGGAGTAATTCTTATGGTCAGGGCCTGTTAGGAGGCAAGCAGCTGGATAAGAATCTCTTGAGCTGTTCCTTGTGATCAAATTTCTGGAATTATGTTTCCCCATGTGCAGAATCTAGAAAAGCCTCTCTTGGAAAAATTTAGTGTCTCTCTCTCTCTCTCTCTCTCTCTCTCTCTCTCCCTCCCTCCCTCCCTCCCTCCCTCTCTCCACTGCAGAGACTGTTACTTAGCACAAACATTATTATTATTAATTATTATTATTGTGAATATGACAAAGGGGAGTAATTATAGCAATATATTTTTTGTCTACATTGTGTAGACAAGTGTATTTATTTCAAAATTGTGCCTTGTTTTGAAAACTTATATGAATTCATGAACACAGCCCCTTTGGAAGAGTACAGGGGCCTGCTTCTAAAGGAGGCCAAGCTCTTTCCCTCAGAGTATGATTAACCATTGGTGATCTCACTCTGCCTTGTTGGAGGGTAATGGGCCATGTATGATAACAGGGCATCTGGGACTCACTGTCTTTCTTTCATTGTACAAGGGGAGGAGAAGCAAACAGTTACAGATATAGATCAAGTTATTGACATTTTTTCTGAAAATGTCAGGTATAGATCAAGTTATTGACATTTTTTCTGAAATACTGTGAAGAAAGTCTCAATTATGGTCATTTGGCAAATGAAGAATACTGAGGCTCCAGGTATAGATCAAGTTATTGACATTTTTTCTGAAATACTGTGAAGAAAGTCTCAATTATGGTCATTTGGCAAATGAAGAATACTGAGGCTCCAAAGTGATGAAGTGTCCTGCTCAAGGTTTGGAGGTGGCAGGATTCTCTCAGTCTCTCATCAGTTACTGCATATCCTGATGATAAGGCTAGGAGCAGAAGGAGGCAGTGACAGATAGGCAAGGAGTAGGTGGAGTGAAATGTGATAGAAGCCCCAGATGTGGCTTCTGCATGGAGCTAACAGGCTGTCCTGGAAAGTCAGAGTCCACCTGGCAACTCTGTGGCAACTTTACAAGATAAATTTGTACTGTCCATTCATTTATCATGAATGGTTGCTTTTCTGCCTTCTGGTAGAATTTCAGGGAAGTTTTACTAGGGGAGTGCTGCCTCAACTGCCTCCACTGATATTTTTTGAATGCTGAAGTGATTCCTGTGCCCCCCCCCACCATGTTATACAGATTTATTTGTATAATTGCCAGGTGGATTAGCCTAATTGCTCTATTTAAAAACAGAAGTGTGTCCAGTAAACCCTCCTAGAAAATTCTAATCAGTTCTTCCACCTACCAAGCAAGGACTTAAATGCAGGTTATCCCAGCCAGGAGACATGATCTTGAGTAGTCACAGCTCCTTCGTCTTAGTGCACAAATGGGGAGAGCTAAGGGAAAGCACCATTTAAGTTCCTGGGCCCACCGTTTTCTAGCCTTCTCTTTCCCAATTGCTGCAGGTTTGTTGGAAACATCTCATTACAGAGATAATAAAAAGGTGGGGGTTAAAAATGCACACTGATTTCATCTTTTTGCATGTATCTGTCCAATTTTCCCAACACCATATATTGAAGAGACTGTCTTGACTCCATTGTATGCTTTTGTCTCCTTTATCGAATATTAATTGGGCATGGTGGTTTAGGTCAATTTCTGGGTTCTCTATTCTATTGCAAAAAGATGAAACTAGACCACCAACTCACACCATACACAAAAATAAACTCAAAATGGATAAGGGACTTAAATGTAAGACGGGAAACCATAAAAATACTAGAGGAATACACAGGCAGTGAAATCGCAAACATGTGCCGAAGGAATTTCTTCACTGATACTGCTCCTAGGGTAACGGAAACTAAAGAGAAATTAAACAAATGGGACTACATCAAAATAAAAAGCTTTTGCACAGCAAAGGAAACCATCAACAAAACAACAAGAAAGCCCATTGCATGGGAGAACATATTTGCCAATGATATCACTGATAAGGGTTTAATATCCAACCTTTACAGGGAACTCATACAACTTAACAAAAGGAAGATAAACAATCCAATCAAAAAATGGGCAACGGACCTAAATAGACACTTTTCAAAAGAAGACATACAGAAGGCCAAAAGACATATGAAAACATGCTTAAAGTCACTAATTATACAAGAGATGCAAATCAAAACAACAATGCAGTATCATTTCACACCTGTCAGAATGGCTATCATCAACAAATCAAGAAACGACAAGTGCTGGAGAGGATGTGGAGAAAAATGAACCCTTCTGCACTGCTGGTGGGAATGCAGACTGGTACAGCCACTGTGGAGAACAGTATGGAGTTTCCTCAAAAAACTAAAAATGGAACTCCCATTTGATCCAGTAATCCCACTTCTAGGGCTATATCCCAAGAAGCTAGAAACACCAATCTGAAAGGATATATGCATCCCTATGTTCACAACAGCACAATTTATCATAGCTAAGATTTGAAAATAGCCTAAGTGCCCATCAGCAGATGAGTGGATTAAAAAACAGTGGTACATCTACACAATGGAATACTACCCTGCGGTAAAAAAGAATTCTTGCCATTTGTAAAAGCATGGATGGAACTGAAAAGCATTATGCTAAGTGAAATAAGCCAGTCAGAGAAGGATAAATATCATATGATCTCACTCATTTGTGGAATATAGAGAACAACATAGACTGATGGACAGGAACATATCCAGAGACAGAAGCAGTGATAGGTCTGTTGCTCCCCGGAGGGAGGGTGGGGGAGGGTGGGGGTGCAGGGGAGAGATCAACTGAAGGACTTGTATGCATACATATAAGCCAAGCCAATGGAATCAAACAACAGGGGGATGAGAGCATTAGTGGAGTGGGGAGGGTTGGGGATTATTGGGAGATGAGGACACATTTGTAATACTTTGACCAATAAAGAAAAATAAATAAATAAATAAAAAATGCACACTGAGATTAACATGCTGGAAATCAGCCCTCCTGGGGGTGTCACAGTCATCAGGAAACTGCGAGAAGTGGATTGAATATATCTAGAAAATGTTTGTCTACAGTTGGTCGAGCCCTCCCACCTCACCCACCCAGTACCCAGTAAGTCTTCCAGGCTTCTCCTGCGGCTAGAATAGGGGTCCTGAGGTGAGGGTGTGGTCCTCTGTAGGGCACTCAGGTGGCGAGTGCAGGTGACCCTTTAGCAGGTCCAGCTGAGGGTAAGGACCCCTTACCGCACTATCCTGGCCATTTACTCCCGGGAACTCAGCAATTAGGCTGGTGGAGTGTTTGCTTTGCAAGTCAAAGCTTGGCCGAGTATATTGGGCTGCCAGACTAAAGCAGGCAGGGGGACGGGTCTGGGAGGATTAGTGCCTAGCAGGTTTGAGCTGCCCACGCTGGGGTGCTCCCGCCTCCACCCTTTGGAGTAAGTTTAGCAAGGTCACTCAAATCCGCCTCCTGGGAGCCTGGGCGACAGTGCGCATTGGCTGTAGGCCAGCCTCCTCCAGGCTGGCTGCAGAGTTCAGATCTGAACTTCAGAGTTGGGGCCCCTCCCATCCCCTCCACCTCCAGCCCTCAGCCACCCCCCCCCCTTCCCTTGCCTCTTGGGCTCCATCTTCCGCCAATTGTGACCTGAAGAACCGCTGCCCCGATGGCCAGTCCCTGGCGAGGTGCAGCGACGGGGAGCAGCTCAGTCGAATGAAGGTCTCCTGGGACCCTAGCTGGCGCCATCCCCGCCAGCACTCTCAGGAGCGCACATAACCTGCTGGGAACGACCACAGCCGTGGCAGGCGCGGCTGGGCGCCTGGGGCGTTAGGAACATCCGGCATCTGTCTCACTTGGTCTGGCTAGGCGGTGGCCAGCGGCGCTCAGCTGCTTCAGCCACCCGCAACAGTGGGTTCTTCCCGCTCCTGGCTGCGCAGGACGCGGGACCTCCAGCCAGCCTGCAGTCCGTGGACCTGACCGCCGCGTGGCACAGCGTGGAAGAGCAAGCAAAGCCTAAGTGTGGACTCACCCACTTGCAGGTTTAGTCGTCTGACCGACCGCTGCCCCTCGCCGCTGGAAAGGTAACACCCGCCGCCCGCTCCCACTGGAATCAGTGTCTACGCTGTCATGGGAATGGCCCAATTTTGCCACCAATATGGGGAAAGTGGGAGAGACAGAAACTACTCAGGGAGCCTGACTGGGACTACTGGAAAGTGCCAGAGTTGAGAGTTGAGTGGAGGCGCCTTCTGGGCGCGACTCAAGGAGCAGCAGCCAGTTTGCATGAGTCACCAAGCTAGTTTATGGATTTAAGGATGCGGGGTAAAATCTTATCCATTCCTGAATAGTCCTTTTGTGGGGATGGAAAGGGTAAATGGGGAAGAGAGGAGGTGGGGGAGGTGAGGAGCCAAGGACAGTGGTTAGGGAAGCTACTAAGAGCAGCAGAAAGTTGTTGGCTGCCCAGGAGGAGGAAAGTCCTAACCTCTGCCTCAGGACTGTCCAGCACTTAGCTGCCCTGAGGAGTTGAAGGTCTGCTCACTGTAAACAGGCTCTGAGGCCACAGGGTAAGTGTAGTTCTGTAGGTTCACTTCTCCATACAGAAGCCAAATAACAGCGTCTGGTGACAAATGTCATGGTTTTGTGAAAAATGAGGCCAATCTTAAGCCACCTGTCTACAGGAAGATGAAATCTGGTTGGGTGGATGGTAGTCTTGCAGTGAATCATGGTTAGGGAAGGGAAGCAGGGCAAGGTTGCTCTCTTCAAATGTCTGCAAAGCTGTCCTATGGAAAAGATTCTGTTTGTTCTGTGTGGCCCTGGAAAGGAGAATTTCAAATGGGTGGGAATTCAACAGGGTGGAAGCCACCAGGAGGCAGAATTAAGCTTCCTATAAGGAAGCACTTTCTAATAGGAGTGCTTTTACTGTGTAGCAGGCATTTTACTAAGTACTTTACATTAATTACCCTATTTAGCAAAGTTTGGATCTGTTCGATGATGAATTAGAATGGCCAGGATGTCTATGAATCACTGGAAGACCTTAAACCAGCGGTTCTCAGCCTGTAGGTCACGATCCCTTTTGGGGGTCGAACTACCCTTTCACAGGGGTCACCAAAATACATCCTGCATATCAGATATTTACATTATGATTCATAACAGTAGCAAAATTACAGTTACGAAGTAGCAACAAAAATAATTTTATGGTTGGGAGCCACCAAAACATGAGGAACTGTATTAAAGGGTCACGGCAATAGGAAGGTTGAGAACCACTTAAGCAGAAAAGAGGTCCAAGAACCACCTGACTGCTATATTGTGGGAAATACTCAGACCTCATGTGGAGATTCACACTGTGTGACTAACATGGCTTTTCAGACCCTGAACATTCAGAATCCTAAATTAAGGGATCAGGGATTTTCTTTTAAGAGCAGATAGAACCTGAGAACCTAGGATCTTCTAGGGATCTTAGGTTGACTCCTCACTGTACCTGTGCTGTGATTCCCTAGATTGAAGGCTCAGGCTTATCTAGAAATGGTTATACTTATGCAGCATGCGAAAGCAGCCTCTCTGGGTAACTGTCAGGTTAGCAGAAATGCACATTTAACTCCAAGGTAATTGTTCCAGCTGGATACCTAGAGGGAAGGCTGAGCTTTTGAAAGTCAAGATTGGTTAAATGTGGGCAGCTGGAGACACCTTTCTTTGAGAAAAGGATGTGTGTGTGTGTGTGTATGTGTGTGTGTGCGCGCACGCGTAGTCAAGGACAGAATGTTTGAAACAGAGAAAAATACCTCCTCCTCCTTGTAGAAGGAGAAAATATATCCATCTAGGCTTCAGCTCTTTCTGATCTCGATTAAGATGAGGTTGGTGACAACCACCTGCTGATTTAGTGGAGTTGAAAGAGGCTTGTACAAGAAATTGAGAGATTCTGCCACCCACTCATGTTGTGACTTTAGAGATGCCCCAGCATCTCTCTAGGTTTCACATCCCCATTTGTAAAGCCAGGCTGAGATCTATTTTGAACTATAATAAAAGGCTAATATGCAAATAGACCAAACGGCAGAATAACTGAACAACCAGTCACTATGACGTGTGCTGACAACCAGGGGGCACATGCAGAACATGGTGGGCATTGGCTGTGGCAGGATAGTGGAGCACTGAGTATGGGCACCACATCAAGGCAAGGCGCCAGTTGCTGTCATTGGGACAAGCCTCTGGTGGTTACTGAAAATTCTTTGCTCCTGTGCACCGAGGTCCCGCCAGCACTCACACTTGCTGCCAGCTCTGGAGTTTCTACTCGCAACCCCTGCCAGCACCAGAGCCATCGCTCGCACCCGCAGATGGCTCCAGAGCCACTACTTTCACCTGCTGCCAGCACCCAGCACTAGTCCCGATCACTGGGCACTGTCAGTGAGTGAGAGCGGCTGCTGCTGGCCTCAGTAGCCCCTGAGGGCTTCTCCACCTCCCCTTGCTCCTGAGGGGCAATCAGGGCAGCAGCTGCCGTTCACACCCATTGATGGTGCCAGCCCCACTTGCACCCGATGCTGCTGTTGGCCCCAATCACTCTGCATTATCAGTGGGTGCGAGTGGGGCCATCACCATCAGCATGTGGGAGCAGCAGCAGTAGGAGCAGGACTACCAGCAGACAGGGGACCCAGGGCTATGGCAGGAGGAGCTGGGCAGGCATGGAGGATGGGCCCACCTCAGCCTCGTGGCCAACACTTTCAAGGTGCACAAATTCATGCATTGGACCCCTAGTTTTGAACTAATGTCTTAAAACAAAACCAAAACCAAAACCTTTGTATTGGGAAGTGGAATTAGATGAAGGGGGAAGGGACCAAAGGTAATGTGTATAGATTGCCCCACATAGTGGTTTCTGAGACAGTAGCTGCATGTTGTTGTCTTTGGAAAATGATTTCTCTTCCTCTAACCCAGGGCCCCTGTCCTTGGTAGTGTATGGTCAGTAGGAGTGTCATTGAGCTGAATTATTCCCATAATAAAGGCCCAGTGCACAAATTCATGCACGAGTGGGGTCCCTCTGACTGGCTAGTGATCAGGGCCAATAGGGGTCATCTCACTCAGTCCTGATCAGGGCCAGCTGGAGGGGGAGAAGGACAGCAGTAGGTTGGCTGGCTGGCCAGGGGCAGGGATAGCGAGAGGTTAGCTGGCAGTGGGAGGTTGGCTGTAGGAGCCCACTGACCACCACAGGGCAGCTCCTGCATTGAGCATCTGCCCTCAGTGGTCATTGTGCATCATAGCTACCAGCCAGTCATCCAATCACCAGGTCATAACAGTTGCTTAGGCATATATATATATATATATATATTCCCCTTTCTCAAAATCCCCTTTATCTTTCCTTTCTTTCCATCTTTCACTAACACTTCTTTCTCCAATTTACACTGGCCATTGCTCTGCCCTTAACACCTGGACAACTAAGTGGTTTCCAATTCTTTCTTATAACACGCAGAGTTTCAGTGTACCTTCTTGGCTGTTTATTATCTATATGCATGTGAGCACCTATTTCTATGAGGTAGATTCCTATAAATGGAATTGTTATGCTGAAAGGGTTGTGGTTTAAAATTCTGCCACCCCAAACATTTTATTATGGACATTTAAAACATACAGAAAAGTTGAAAGGATTGTATAGTGAACACACATAAATTACCTACATTCTATCATTAACATTTAACTATATATGTTTTGTCACATATCCATCTGTTTATCTCTGTATACATTCATCAAACCATTGTTTAATTCATGTACATCTTATGAATGAAATATGGAATTTTAAGTATTTGTGTTTTTCTTACTACTACAGAAGCTGAACCTATGAAAATATTTTTCCGTAAAATTGTCTCTTCATATTTTTTGTCCATTTGTTTGTGGCTTGTTTGCATTTTGCTATGGATCTGTGAGAGCTCTTTATTTTGTAACATATATCTTTAGGTAGCAGTGATATTGCAGAACTCATGAGATTTTTTTTCAAAACACTATTATTGATGACAGAAATGCTCCCTTTCAAACTTTCCCCCCATCTTATACCTTAGGCTATCATTATTTCTCACTGGGACAATGACCAGAGTGATCTTTTAAAAACAAATTTGATGGTGTCACTCCCTTTGTTAATACAGATCTGATGGTGTCAACAGTACCACATGGCTTACAGAATATAGTCCAAGTCGATCTGATATCAAACTGCTTTTCTATTGCTATTTGCCTTGCTCTAGTTTAAAACTCCTAAATACTAGCCAAATTTGACAATTTGCTGTTTTTCAAATGCTTACACTATTTTCCCCTCCTCTTTGCTTTTCGTCAGTTCTTCCATCTAAAATGTTTTCCCTCTCTCCGATTTCCACAAATTTTGTTCTTTTAAAACGTGGATCAAATGCCAACTCCTCCACATGGCCTACCCAGAATCTGTTCCTTCCAAAAAAGTATACTTCAGAGAAATAAAGGACTGACTGTATAAACTGTCTTCTCTCTAGTTTCGAGGTCCTCAGCCTGACAGCCCAAACTTTAGGGGTCCAAATTAAAATTCCTGTGAAAATTCTCCCTCTCATATCTCTCTGTGTCTATCTCTCTCTCTCTCTCTCTCTCTCTCTCTTTCTCTCTCTTGCCTCCCTCCCTTCCTCCCTCCCTCTGTCCCTCTCCCTTCCCTTACCCTCCTCCTCCAAGTTTTTCTCTCATACACTAACATGAACTAGTTATTACTGTCTACATAGTTATGTGCATAAGTGTATTATGTTTTTCTGTTTTCTGTTCCTCTAAGGCAGCGGTTCTCAACTTGTGGGTCGCGACCCCTTTGGTGATCGAATGACCCTTTCACAGGGATCACCTAAGACCATCCTGCATATCAGATATTTATATTATGATTCATAACAGTAGCAACATTACAGTTATGAAGTAGCAACGAAAATAATTTTATGGTTGGTCACAATGTAAGGAACTATATTTAAAGGGCCAGAAGGTTGAGAACCACTGATCTAAGGGCTTTAAGCATTAGATGCTCAGAAAATAAAGAAATGTAAAAACTTAGCCTGAAAATAAGCAGAGAGCTACACACCTAAATAATGGCATTTCCATATCTGTCTTGGAATCCAATTTATCTGAAGATTTTGAGCTGGAGTGCAATAGAGATAGAGGGAAGTCTGGAACAATATGGGATGTGTTTAGTGCTGACATACATGTTTCCCTGAAAAAAAAATAAAAAAAAAAAAAATATATATATATATATATATTGCAAATTGACCAGACGTTGGAACAAGTGATCGCTATGACTTGCACTGACCACCAAGGGGCAGATGCTCAGCCCACAACCCTGATCACCTGATCGGGACCTGCCGGCCAACCTCTCAGTCTCTCCCCACAGCTGGCAGACTCTGATTGCTCAATGGGAAATGGGGAACCAGGGATGGGTGGTGGCGGACATGGATGGCGCCAGGCCAAGTCAGGTGCTAGTGAGCCAGGCCTGCCAGTAGCCCCACACACAGAGGGTGACCGGCGGGGAGCAGGGCCAGCAAACAGGCAGGAATAGCCAACCTCCCAGTCCTTTTCCCCAGTTGGCTGGCAGGCTCTGATAGCCTGATAGAGAACAGGGAATCAGGAGTGGGTGGGGGTGGATGTGGGCAGCACCAGGCCAAGGCAGGTGCAAATGAGTGGGGCCCCAGTCATCCCACTGGTCACCCTATATAAGAGGACAACTGGCATCGGTGGCAGGGGGTAGGACCAACTGTCGGCAGCTGGGGAAAATCAGCCCTGATTGCAGGCTAGGCATAGGGACCCTACCTGTGCACAAATTTCATGCACCATGCCTCTAGTGTGTGATATAAAAGCATGAAGAGGCCAGGAGAGGAGGTTGATGGGTGAAACCCACAGAACTTTTTCTGTGATATTAGTGTTTTGGGTGCTGCTGATTTTCTAAAGTCATTCTGAGTGTAATGTGGGTGAAGCTACCTTATTATGTTATGTTGGAAAGCTGCTTCAACATTATGAACTTCAGATTCTCGTTGGTCAAACAATGGGAAAATAATAACAATTTGCCACAGAAAGGAGCAAATTAGATGATTTGTGGGAACACACAGAGACCTGAATTCCAGTTATGACTTTATATAAGTACCTTGCTCTCTTTATGTCTTGATTTGCTATCTATAACACTAGATTGAACTACATTGGTGATTTTCAACAAGGACATCTTCCATGGAAGCCCAATATATTTCCAGTGGTATTCCTTGGGCTTTGAGATAATCTTCTGGGTTAGTACCCAAGAGGTGGTCTAGACTAAGCTACATAATCTCCAAGGGTCTTTCTAGTTCTGATATTCCTATGTCCTTCTAGGTAGCTCCATTATCACCACTGTTTTGTAGGCAAAAGGCAGGATATACACATACAACATGGCTCTTCCTTCATTCCCACTTATTCTTGGGTCCTCTTTCACACCTCTCACAACACATGTGCTCTCTCCACTTGTCAGCCAGGATCTGAAGCCTACCTACTTAGGACTGGTCATTTTTGGAGCTTGTTCACAGGTACCAAGGCCATTGTTAATGCCCATGGCCTAACCTCTGTCCCTCAGTTATCCAAGTTGAAGACTGTGGAAGCAGGGGCCAATGGGTGAAGGAAGAAAGGCACAGCCTGAATTCCCATAGTCTTTTATGGAAATCCTCTTGGTCGATAGCCTTCTGGGTTATGAGCAAGAAAGAGCAGCATCAGTGACACATGTATTCCCTGGAGGCTTGGTACACATTCCTCTAGTTTGATTCTCAGAGCTTACAACAGCCAGCTGACAGTTGCTATTTGAAGTCACTTCTGACTTTTTGTACCCATGAACAGATAGTACCACTTCTTGACTAGCACCTGAAGCCCAAATCGCAGTCTCTTGCCTTCAAGGCATCCTTCTTAATTAGCCTATCTCTCCTATTTCTGCATTCCTTTATTAGGGCAACTGACCCTTAGAATATTTAATTGCAGACCACACTCAAATAAAATGTAACTGAACTCCAGAAAAGTGTATAAAGGACCACATGTAAATAAAACAACAGTGAATTCTGCTTCAGAAATAATTTTTTCTGGTTTAAAAAAGAAAGAACAGGAAGGAAAAAACTGTATTTAACAAGTTTAAATCCACAACTATACTTCAGTCCACATAATGGCCAGTTCAAAGCTGAGGAAAGAAACAGAGGTGTGAAAATAGAGAAAGAGAGAGAGATTGGGTGAAGGGAGGTGGGATAAAAATCAATGAATGACAGATACTCAGAAAAGGAAAAAAATGAAGTTTTTAAAAAATATAATAAACACAGAGCCATTTATTTCCATGCAGGAATCTTGGCAACATTTAGCATTCTGGCTTTTCCTAATTCCATAATATTACCTATGAAAATATGATACCATGATCCTATCATGAATTTACATTTTTTCCCTGTTTGGAGAGAAAGAAAAATGTTGTCAAATGCAAGATGAAATATCTTGCTCTTATCCTTGAGCTTTCCATCTTATTTAGAGGGACGCTATTCATAACAGCTGATCAGAGGAAGTAATTAGAGCACAATTATCCTAGATCAGTGGTTCTCAACCTGGGCTGCACATTAGAATCACCTGGGAATCTTTTTAAAATCCTGATTTCTGGGCCTTATCCTCTGGAAATTCTGTTTCTTTGCTATGAGGTGGGGCCACAACATTAGTAACAAAGAAACAGAATTTCCAGACGACAAGGCCCAGAAATGAGGATTTAAAAAAGATTCCCAGATGATTCTAATGTGCAGCCAAGGTTGAGAACCGCTGCCCTAGATTATCTCTGGTCTCACAGAAGTAGGCCCCCTCCAACAAGCCCTTTGTTCCTTCTTCCTTGCTTCCTCATACCCTTTCCCTGCTTGTTGCTGTGTTGGTGCTTTCATTACCACCATTCTGTAAGCTAGATTTGGGGTTCAGGATCTCAGGGACTCGGCTTTTGGAAGATAGAAATGGATAGGGAAAGTTGGGCTCTCAGTTTGAAGACCTTGAAACCAGAGATGGTAGTGTTTGACCAATCAGTCCTTTTTTCTTATTGTTCTGGTGATGGGAAGTTGTTGGGAGCTGAGGGTAAGGCTAGAGTTCAAGAGACTGTGAGATACAGAGCCTGGGTCATGATCATTGTCAAAGTCATATAATACTGAAGTCTGGTTTCATTCAAGTGCTTCTGACATTTTCCCTGGAGCCCCTAACTCATGATGAAGGCACACTTGCTTTTCCTGCTGGTGGGGAAGAGCCAAGGGCCAAGGCTTGGAAGTGGGGTGAGATGAAAAGGGAGCCTGCTGGGACTTCAGAGGCAAACTGGCCAGTCAGAACAGAGAGAATGGAACTGTTTCTGGAGCAGCACAAGGCTTCATGGGCAGAGACTCCCTTCCTGTCTGTCCTGGCTTTTGACAGAATCCTAAGCAGGAAGCCAGGTTATACTTATATTGTTCTACAGGCCTGTACTACAGATGTCTGATGGTCTCCTCATTCTTCAAGAAAAGGCAAAGTGTTGATTCGAAAGCACTGGACCCTGTGGCCTAGGGTCTCTGCTCCTCTAACCCCTTAGCTCCTATGGCCTAGTCTTCTTTTCTTCTTTTTTTCTGGTTTGTAAGGAAGTAGGCCTAATTAGAGTCCTGAGAGTCTGACTCAAGGAAATAGGGGATGGATATGGGTGAGTGTGGGGCATAGTGTCCAGTTCTAAGGTCCTCTGACTGTCCGCTTTATTTTTTTCCATCTGTCTGCCATCAACTTCCAAGTGCCCCAGCTCCTCAGTTTTCTGTCTTTCCTCCCTTCCCTTACCTTCTGCCCTTCCTCTCAATTCAAGCTCTACATTTTCCATGCATCTTATTTCAGGTAGATTTTATGGAAAATCCCTTGATTGATTCACACTAACGTGTGCGTGACTGAATAACATGCCCTTGCAGGGTTCTCTAGCAGCACATTTCTGCCTCTACAACAGCAATGTCTGGGTCTTATTGGTAGAACTTTGTGGCTTCTGGCTCCCACTGTCACTTCACAGATAAGGAATAAGTAGAGTAGTTGTTTCTCTGTCCTTAGATTATTCATCTGTAAATCAGGATAATAGTAACTACCTCATCACCTTGCTATGAGGATTAAATGAGTTAATGCATTAAAGCACTTGGAAAAGGGCTTCTCACACATAGTAAGCTCACAAAAAAATGTTAACTACTATTAATTCTGTCAGAGAAGAAGTGATGTGGTAGTGTGAAGAGAGGAGAGGAGAAGATCTAAACCCAGAGGAAAATCATTTTGTGTTTCATATACATAACCTAATGTGTCTCCCTGGGGAACAGTGAATGGCCAGGCCAAATTTGTCTGAAACTTGGAGACAGGTGATCATATTGTAGCTTGTGGGGAGAATGAGCACCAGACTAGAAGTTCAGAGTATTGGGTTCTACTAGTGGGTATTCCACTGTTTTTCTGTGTCTCCGTGGAAAAGTTCTTTACCTCTCTGGGCTTTAGTTTCCCTATCTTTGCCATGAGGAAGGGACCAAGTGATTTTTAAGGGCACTCATAGCTCTTTTGTTCCTAGTTATATAGAATTCTAATTCAAGGACAGCAGATACTGTGTCAAGAAAGTGGGGTAAGAGCAGGATTTATAAAAGAAGATATGTCTGAGAGACAAGAATTCCCCAGAGTAAGTTTTTGTGCTGGGTAGTAGTATTAGAGCTGACCCTAGACTATGATAAACTGGGTTGTAAGTCAGAGAGCTCTCACTGCAGACCCAGGGACTGCATTGGCCCTGAAGTCTTCTGTGGTTAATTATATAAAGGCTTAAAAAATCTTCATATATAGGCGAATTCACAAGATGGACTCCTCTTCTCCTACACTACTAGTGTATGGGAGATAGCATCCAGAATACAACCCTATCCTCTTCCTTCTATCTTCATTCTACCTTCAAACTGCAGTATGATCAATCACCTGTCTCCAAGTTCCAGACAAATTTGGCCTGGCCATTCACTATTCCCCAGGGAGACACATTGGGTTATATATGTGAAACACAGAGTGATTTTCCTTTGGGTTTGAATCTTCTCCTTTTCTCTAATTATATGACCCTCATCAAAACTCTGAGTCTCTTTGCCTTCTTAGGCTTGTGAGGTGAGAGAGATTGCTAAACTAGTAGTGAGTCTAAGAGGAAGTGGAGAGTTTTGCTGGCCTTTGGTCTTGCTCCTTTTGAATGAATAGACCAGAGTTTTATATGCTAATACTCTGTTGTCTGTGGCTTAAACTTGGGGTGCCAACTGCCACTTGGTTGAGCCAAAATGGCTAACAAATAGTTAAAGCTTGGGCTCATGGTATATATCAGCTTAGAATAATATAAAAAATTTCCTAAAATTTTTGTATCAAAGTAGCATATTTAAAACTATTACTTATATAGTATGCAAGTTTTTAGTTCACAGTTTTATTTATTTTGCATTTATTAAGCACCTTCTATGAGGTACTGAGTTGTGCCCTAAAGATTTCAAGATAGGAAAATGTGGTCTTTCCCCTACTGAGCTCATAGCAGTGAGAGAGATGAGAAGTAAGTAGGGTTATTACAGTGCAGTGTGCTAAGGAAGCTCACAGGAAAAAGAACATGTTCTCTTTGGGCTTTGGGGCAGTGCTAGGATTGGGGGAGGGAGGTCTGCAGAAGAAAGTGACATACAAGCAGAGCCTATAAACAATGAAGTTCAGCAGAGGCCAAGAAGAAGTAGTGTTTAAGTAGAGAAAGATATCTGTGCAAAGGTTGGATATAGAGTCAGAGCCTGACATATTTCCTGAATAGGAGATAATTCACAGTACAACACAAACCAAATTGTGTTACTGCTCAATGTCCTTTGCCAACTTGACATTGTTCTTGGACAAGGTTCAAACTCCTTCACATGGATCATAAGACCCTTTTTAATGTGGCCTTTCCTATTCTCTCTTGTCTCTTGCACCAAAGTGCAATTGGTGCCAGACACTGTTATTGATAAGACACTGTTCTTATCATTTATTCCTCACAACAACCTAGTTCATCCTCCTTATGCAAAAGGTAGCTGGCAAGTTTGGCCAATTTGAAGGTTCTGTGGTAGAGAAGGGGCTGCTCAGCCTTTGGCCATACAGAAATTCAAATGACCCTGCAACAGTGGCAATGAGCTACCCATCCCCCTCCCTTATCCAGAGATATGCCTAAGAAGGTAGAGGTTATAGTTGATTTGGGAGAGGGATTTGGCTGACGAGATGCATAGGATGGGAAATAGTAGGAGTAACTTTCAGTCAGTCAGAATTTATTGAGGGCCAACTAAATGGTTATCCTAGGACCAGGCCATTTTGTAAAAGGAAAGAGAGGCTATGCATGGGTGGAGAGGTAAATAGAGGAGATCAGAGGGGCAAGGACCAAGCCCTGAGGTTTTCACATCTAAGACCTCCTCACTGCACTCCTGGAGTGGCAAAGAGAAATTAAGTTGTAACCTGTATGGTCCAAATACCCAGAGTCTCAAAGAAAGAGAGCCACTTCCCTCTGAGGAGGGCTAATGCTGACTTTTACAGGGTATGTGAGATGGAGAGGAGATGATATTCCAGGCAGGCTCTGGGGGATTATAGCTGAATTTTAAACAAATATTAATCCCCTTTCCCACTTCCCATGTGGGGAAAGTACTTCCTTTCTCTCTTCACACTTCCTACACTTCCTCTATCATGTCCCTTGACTGAAAAAAGATGCATCAGCAATTAGAAATGTCTCTCAGGGGGTTGGGTAGTCCTGCAGCTTTGTGAAGTGGTTCATTTGACCTTTGGTCAGGATAGTCCACTTCCCCAGATCATTCATGGGTCAATTTTGGAGGTGGCTTCTAGGAGCACATTGTTGGCCCAGGCCCGCCAAGTGGGCCATGCAAAGATCAATCAGAGCCCTGACCAGTTTGGCTCAGTGGATAGAGCGTCAGCCTGTGGACTGAAAGGTCCCAGGTTTGATTCCAGTCAAGGGCATGTACCTTGGTTGCAGGCATATCCTCAGTAGGAGGTGTGCAGGAGGCAGCTGATCGATGTTTCTCTCTCATCGATGTTTCTAACTCTCTATTCCTCTCCCTTCCTCTCTGTAAAAAATCAATAAAATATATTTTTTAAAAAAACATCAATCAGAGAGGGCCCCTGTGCCTCAATCTGGCAAGTACGGGAATAAAACAACAGTTCTTTTGTTTCTTAAGTTTTTCATGTTTCTAAATGCCAATTTATTATTTTTCTTTTTAAAATTTTTATTGTTGAAAGTCTTACAGATGTCCCCTTCTTTTTCTCCTGTTGACCTCTTCTCTACCTCACCCCCACCCTCTCCAGGCCTTTCCTGCACTATTGTTTGTTCATTGGCTATGTGTATATGCATATAAGTTCTTCAGTTAATCACTTCCCTCTCCACCACCTCTTTCCTGTGAAATAAGTCAGACTGTTGCATGTTTCAATGTCTCTGGATCTGTTTTGTTTATCAATTTAATTTTTTCATTAGATTTCACATATAAGTGAGATCATGTGATACTTATCTTTCTCTGACTGCCTTATTTCACTTGGCATAATACTCTCCAGTTCCCTCCATACTGTCTCAAAGGGTAAGAGATATTTGTTTTTTAGAACTGCATAGTATTCCATGGTGAAAATATACCACATATTTTTTATCCACTCATCCGCTGATGGGCAGTTGGGCTGTTTCCAGATTTTAGCTATGATAAATTGAGCTACTATGAAATAGGGGTGCATATATTCTTTCTACTGGTGTTTCAAGCTTCTTAGGCTATATTCCTAGAAGTGGGATCCCTGGGGCAATTGGCAATTCCATTTTTAATTTTTTGAGGAAACTTCACACTGCTTTCCATACTGGTTGTACCAGTTTGCATTCCCACCAGCAGTGTTCTAGGGTTCCTTTTGCTTCACCTCCCCAACAGCACTTATTGTTTGTTGATTTATTTATGGTAGCCATTTGGCAAGTGTGAGGTGGTACCTCATTGTCATTTTAACTTGCATCTCTCTCTGATAGTGATGTTGAGGAGTTTTTCATGTCTTTTGGCCACTTGTGTGCCCTCTTTGGAAAAGTGTCAATTTAGGTCTGCTGCCCATTTTTAATTATGTTGCTTATCTTCTTTTTGTTGAATTGTATGAGTACTTTATATATTCTGGAAATTAACCTCTTATCAGAGTATCAATGGCAAATGTACTTCCCATACAGTGGGTTCCCTTTTCATTTTGGTGCCAGTTTCGTTTGTTGTACAGAAGCTGTTTAGTTTGATGTAGTCCCATTTGTTTATTATTTTTCTTTTATTTCTCTTGCCCTCAATGATGTATCTGTGAAAATTATGCTACATAAGATGACTGATATTTGATGCCTATGTTTCCTTCTAGGATTTTTATGGTTATTTTCAACTTAAAGTTGTTGCCTATTTTGAGTTTATTATTGTGTGTGGTGTAAGTTAGTGGTCTCGTTTCATTTTTTTTGCACCAATTTGTATCTGACCAATTTTCCCAGCACCATTTACTGAAGAAACTGTCTGTACTCCATTGTATGATGTTACTTCCATTGTCAAATAATAATTTACTTCTAGGTTCTTTTTTTCTGATTCATTGGTCTATATGCTTCTTCTTGTGACAGTACTAGGCTGTTTTGATTGCAGTAGCTTTGTAGTATAACTTGGTAATTGGTATTGTGATCCCTCCAACTTTGTTATTCTTACTCAAGATTGCTGCAGCTATTTGGGGTCTTTTTTGGTTCTATACGAATTTTTGAAGTATTTGTTCTAGATCTGTGAAATATGCCATTGGTATTTTAATAGGAATTGAATTGGATCTAGATGTTGCTTTAGGTAGTGTGGCAATTTTAATGATATTGATTATGCCAATCCATGAACACAGTATATTCTTCCACTTGTTTGTATCTTCTTCTATCTTATTTTTTTAAGTATCCCATAGTTTTCTGAGTGTAAACCTTTTACTTCCTTGGTTAGTTTATTCCTAAGTATCTTAATTTTTTGTTGAAATGCTAAATAGGGTTTCTCATTAATATATTAGCAAATCAGATCCAGCAATATACTAAAAAGAACATATACCATGGTCAAGTTGTATTTATTCCAGGGATACAAGACTGGTACAATATTTGCAAATCAGTAAATGTGATACATCACATAAAAAATTGAAAGGAAAAAAATGATATGTTCATATCAATTGACACAGAAAAAGTATTCGACAAAATCCAACACCCATTTTTGACAAAAACTCTCAGCAAAGTGGGAATAGAGGGGTCATACCTCAATATAATAAAGGCCATATATGACAAAACTATAGTCAACATCATACTCAATGGGGAAAAAATTAAAGCATTTCCCCTAAGAACAGGAAAACGATATATATGTCTACTTTCACCACTCATATTCAACATAGTACTGGAAGTCTTAGCCACAGTGATCAGACAAGAAGAAAATATAAAAGGCATCCAAATTGGAAAAGAGGAAGTAAAACTGTCATTATTTGTAGATGACATGATATTATACATAGAAAATCCTAAAGAATCCACCAAGATATTACTAGATTTCATAAATGAATTTGGCAATGTAGCAGGACACAAATTAGCACCCAGAAATTGATGTCATTTTTATGTACCAATAATGATCTCTGTGAAAGAGAAACTAAAAAAAAGACAACCTTATTTGTTTTTCTTTAATTAGTTGTGTTTTTTATGTAATATCCAACAAATATTGGCCAAATTTAATCTCATGAAGATTTTTCTACAATTTCTTCTTCCAAAAGTTTTATAATTTTAGCTTTTATGTTTAAGTATTTGTACCATTTCAACCAAATTTTTAATGTGGTGTGAACTAAGGGCCCAAAATCATTATTTTGCATGTGGACATACAGGTTTCCATGCACCAATGATTGAAAATAACTATCCACCATCTAATGGTCTGTGTTGAAAATCAATTGACCGTACAGTCAAGGTTTTGTTTCTTGGGTCTATATTTTATTTCATTGGTGTTTGTGTCTATCCTTATGCCACTACCACACTATTTCATGGTAACTTTGCAATATGTTTTGAAATCAGGAAGTGTGAGTTCTCCAGTTTTTTCTTTTTCAAGATAATTTTGGCTATTCAGAGTCCCTTGGGTTTCCACAAGAATTTTAGGATAGGTATTTCTGTTGAGATTTTTATAAAGATTTCATTGAATCTGTAGTTTTGGTTTGGTAGTATTATCAACTTGATAATACTAAGTATTCCAATCCATGAACACAAGATTTTCATTTTATAAAAGATTTTTAATTGATTTTTAGAGAGAGTGGGAGAGAAACATTGATGTGACAGTGAAACATTGATTGGCTACCTCCTGCATGCCCACCACCTTGGAATTGAACCCACAACCATGGTATGTGCTAGGACCAGGAATTGAACTGGCAACCTTTTGGTGCATGGCACAATGCCCAATCAACTGAGCCATACAGGCCAGGGCAGTTTTACCTTTATTTTTTTAATTCTTTAATTTTTTAATAAATTTTATTGACTTTTTACAGAGAGGAAGGAAGAGGGACAGAGAGTCAGAAACATCGATGAGAGAGAAACATC
>PVJC01026443.1:0-23958 GCA_004026665.1 Murina feae
TCAGCCAGCCCTACATGAAGTGCTCAAACCCCTCTCTATGTGGCCACAGTCCTGGATTCAGACGGGTTAACACTCACCTGGAGCCGGTAGCTTTCTCCAATCACTGAGGAAATGACCATGTCCATCCCTTGCTCTATCTGTCTTCTTATCTTGGGGTGCCTTGTGTTCACAAGGAAGGCATATGTTCTTTCTAGAAATTTGGAAGCAGAATTCAAAAAAAAGAAGTGTGCATGTGTGACATAACATACTTCTTAGTGTTGGACAAAGCAGTGATTCTCACCTTACTTGCAGATTTTATTCATTTTTAGCCCCCCTCACGGCAAAGCCTCATCAGATTTCTAGAAACATTCAGAGAATTTTGCAGACGAGAAGGAAGCAGGCCTCCTGGGGCTGCACTTGGTCACTCTGTCTGGGAAATCGTCATCATCAGAAATGAGAGCTGAGCCTCCACGGAAGCATGCAGCACAGGAAACGGAAGTGGGAAACGTGGGGTGACTAGTGTTCCTGTCACTGCCTTGCTGGATACTTATGCGACCTGACTGTCGCCAACATGTTGTCATTTGTAAAGCAAAACATCAGCCAAATCCAGGGAAGAAGGCTGCCGCATGTCTCCCTCTCCCCTAAACCCTTCTTCCCCAAAGACTTTCATTCTGCCAAAGGGCTGGTCTAGGGTGCTATGAATCAAGGCAATCTGAGATGGACTCTCTTCTGTGCCTAAACAGTCCCCAGTGGGAAGAAGTCCCTCCCACTGCTTAAATGACATCATGTCTGTCTCCTGGCCCAGTTTGTTTTTGTTATTGTTATTTGTCTTGTTTTTTTGTTGTTGTTGTTATTTTTTGTTTTTGTAATCTCTTAAACCCTTCTATCCAATTCTATATAATCTAAGCAAAAGGAAGATTGTCTACTTATTAGGAAATTAGAGATACTATTAACCAACAACCCCTTAACTTTTCAGCCCCCAGAAACCCCTTAATTACTGAAGTGCTTTTTCTAAGGAGACACTTAACATAGATTGCCATTAAACACCATGGGCCAGCCATTAGGTAATTTTGATAACTCAACATTTTTCCTTGGCTTTGAGCATTAAACCTGTGGCCCACTAATAGCATGTGTTACATCCTTGAGGAACACATTTTGAACTAACCTTTGCACTGACCTTATTCATCTTAATTTTCCTACTCCTGTCTTTCTCCTAAATTATTTTTTGGGCATTTTAGATATATCCTTTTTGAGATCAGACATAACAAAAGAAGCAAAACAAGCAAGCCATTTTATATCTTAAATTAACTTTTCACAAAGCAAACCAGGACCTTTGTGTATTCTCAGGGCCAGCATACTTCACAGCTATCCTGATTGCATAGGTTGTACACTGCACAGTCACAAACCTATTGGCGTATTTATTATTAAAAATTCTGGGAAGAATTAGTAAATTGTCTTGAGTTAATGGTGTCTTTTTCCAATTAGAACAAAAGTACAGTTTAGGATAACAGCTGGGCTGAACATCATGTTACCTTTATCACAGTCACCATTTAAACTTCACCATCTTACTTAAGTTTTTTTTTTAGCAGAGACTCTCTCTTCATATTGTGCTTTCCTTACAATGAACCAGCACTGGGTTTCTGTACTTCCTTCCACAATAGTTACAAACTGTGTACCTTTTGTAGGTCACCCACAAGTGCCTCCTTGTCCCACTCCTGCACTTTCATTAAAATGTTTAAATAGGTAGATCTCTTATTCTTATGATTCCTTCTGAGAGATGAACCAGGAGGTGTACTTAACACACCTGTGAATTATATCTCTAGAGAACTCTCTGGGTTTGTGGCCATCATCAAGCCAAATAACATCATGGGCTCAGATGCTCTACGAGCTTTGCTAGTTACTGTGTGTTCTGCCCTTCCTGCCCAAACCATCCCAACTTTGAATTAAGAAGTGAGAGAAAATCTGAATGACTCTGGGTTGAAATGAGCACACAATCAGCTCCAGGAATCTGGATGAGACTGAATGTTTAAAAAAGTTTCTTTGGAACTTGCAGATCCTGTCTTGTTACCTCGTAATAACTTTAAGAATGTTGTTTTGCAATAAATTTCAAAAATTCTATTTCTATCATTATGTCCATGATTTCCCCCATGACTTCCCCTCTCTGGCAGGAGGAAGAAGGGAAAATTGAGATATTTTTATATTGGAATTTGTGTTAATAATGGTTATTAACAGCCAGTCTGATTTCTTGGAAGAAACCATAAAGAGACATTTCTAAAACTGAAATTCAAATATCATAGCATGAGACATAAAAGCATCTGCAGGTACTTATTTACTTTATTTTAGTTTTGTCATCTATAAAATGGGGATAGTACAAGTACCTCAGGTAGGATGACCATGCATCCTAATTTGCCTGCGTTAGTTCCAACAGAATTATTCACAGTACCTCCTTTCTGTTCCAATTGACACTAGAGCAGACCCGGAACACCAAAGTGTCTCATATGTGGTAGAAAGTATAACATACCCTCATCATTTCAGTCATTTTTGAAACCCCTACAGTCTCAGAATGTAAAGTCACTTTTTGCCTTGACAGAAAGTATGAATGGAAACTCAGACAGATGGCTACTGCCCCAGGCTTATGCAGAGGTTTGATCTGCAGGCTCGTGCTGTGCTTCAGATGGCCTGACACACCGGGCTTCTGGCTCCAACCTTGTCACAAGCCGACATCCACTCTGCTTTCCTCCTACCCAGCTTCTGACATCAGCATGCCACAGTCCACAGCCCAACAAGGCAGAACCAAACCAAAACAGTTAGATACCAACCTTTTGAGATGTCTTTTCTGGTCTGCACGTTAATAAAGAACAGCATCGGTTTGCTCAGTATAGTTTCCCTGTAGTCTTTATAATCGCAGTAGTTGGTCAGTTCCACATACCTATGTGAAAAGCAGAGATAACAGCAAATGTAATATACCTGCCCATCTAAGTTGGGAAGGGAACGTCTGGACAAGTGCCTGCTACATCCCTGGTCCCTTTGAGAGAGGTCCCCTAAAATGTGTCATTGCAGAGGCAACCACGTTTTGTAATGTATGGATAAAGTTCCTTCTCTCTCCTGGTCAGCTGAGATAAACCTGCAACCCAAAGGTGGCCATGGTCCTAGGGTGGCCTGACACCAACACTTGGCTCTCAGATCATGACCAGAAACATCTATGTTCAGAGCTATAAGAGTTCACTTGAAGCTCTCAGAGCTCTATGTCTGTCTGGATTGAAAACAAATTACATTCAATGAGTGGAATTAGCTGGTCTTCCTGGGGCACTCATCCCGTATGACTAGTGGGTCTACCTTCTCTATCATCCAGTATGTCAGCTTTCTCTCCCTACTCTACATATTTTCCAAGCTGTCTTTCTAGGTCTCTACCCACATTGTTGATAAAAAGGCAGATCCGAGTGTAAATTAGCTTCCTTCAAGAAGATGGCTAATTTTCTAACCAAACCCAAGCTCAGGTGCTATGTGGACCTACACAATCTGAATGGCACCCAGTCCAGCAGGCTGGCCCAGCGGTGGGGACACGTGCACTGGTGGACAGCCAGCCTGGCAACAGTGTGAGCTACTTTTGTAACACGGTGGTAGAGTGTCTGCTTTTGACACCTAGTCAAAGGCAGAGACAGCTCCAGAGTTTTATTTCCAGCTTTGTCCCTCAGTATCTGACCTGAAAATCACAGCCCTGGAGAGCTCCTGGCAGGGAGCTCCCATCACCCATATCCCACAACCCACTTAGAGGGGGCGGCACACAGGACCCTGGCCTAGGCATGGGTCAAGAACATGTGGGAGAATATCTACCCCTGAGTAAGAAAAACACAGCTTCCTCTGTCTGTCTCCAAGCTTGGTTTCTTAGAAATGTATCACTATCTTTTTATTTTTCTGGGCTTGTCAGACCTGATTTTGAGAGCATTTAAAACCTGGCCCCTGAGGGAATCTCTAAAATGCTTCCTGTTTTCTGATGGGCCAGGCTTTTAACACAGTCTCCACATCCCAACCCATGGGCACTGGTGGTGGTCAGGTGGTGAGGGAGAGGGAGAAGGGAGGAAAGGGGTGTAGGGGTGTTTGTGAGGAGGACAGGAGTAGGGAAGACAAGGGTGGGAATGGAGAAGGGGTGGGGACCTGGGGAGTAATAAGGGGATGAACTGGGTATGATAATGCAGACTGTTGTTTTTTAAAATATATTTTCATTGATTTCAGAGAGGAAGAGAGAGGGAGAAAGAGGTAGAAGCAACAATAATGAGAGAGTATCATTGATTGGCTACCTTCTACATACCCCTTATTAGGGATGGAGCCCATAACCCAGGCAGGTGCCCTGAGTGGGAATTCAACTGTAACCTCCTGGTTCATAGGTTGACATTCAACCACTGAGCTACACTGGCCAGGCCAGACTGGGGATTTTGTTTGGTTCTTTCTCCAACCCTCCCCTGACACTGCCTTCACCAGGTCAGGACTGTGGGAGGGAGAATGGGATGAGGTGGGGTACCTGAAAGGGAGAAGCACTTATGTTATCAGCAGAGAGAGAATTTTCCTATTCTTCTTAGTCACAATTGATCAACTGCCAAAAGGACTAGAGAAAGGAGGCAAAGGAGATGGGAAAGGAAAGGGGGCCACCACTACTTGGTTCACTTGCTCTTACTCATTCACGGAACGACATTCCTTCAGGACCTAAGATGTGCTGGGTACCAAGTAGGCATTCACATGGGCCTTATCACATCTGAGGAGCTCAGGGCCTAGGAAGTGAGGCTGGGGAAGAGGGTAGCAGTACAGGGGTTCCCCAGGGCTCTTCTGTTCCCTCTACCCTCCATCTATTCAGCTGCCAAAGACATGATCCAGCAGACAAGAGAAAGCTGAGAAGAGGAGGGGCCAGTGAGACCTGTGGGTGTGGAGGGGCAAGGGGACAAATGTATGTGTGTGGGGGGAGACTCTTATAGCAATAGAAGAAAAGGGCAAGACTGAATGGACTAAACATAAAAAAGAAATAAGCGATGTCAGGGCAGGAGTTAGGTGCCCCCTGTGAGCCATCCAAGGTGGGTTTTCACAGTCTCCCTCCTTTTTATCAGAGTCAATTAATAGTCACATTTTCTCAAAGTGACTCCTCTGCTCTCTCAACATCCATGGTCAGATTGTCACTCTCCAGCACAGCCAGAAAATCTGTAGTTTGTATTACTATTTTGAAGACGTAAATGACATTTGCCTCTGCCTATACAATCCATCAATGTCTGATCCAAGATATCATTGGTAGGGAAAAGATAAAAATTTCAACTGAAAAATGACCACTGGGTGTGAAAATAATCAGTTTGCTCCAGAATTCCATGGAAGGCTTTTGAAACACTATGGATTTGGTGTGTTCAGAGAAGGGGGTTATGGAGGCGGGGGGGACTTCTTAGATAGCCACATGCTGACTTTAATGGGTCACCTACACATGAGTCGTTCTTTCTTTTTAGAGTCTGAATTTGATAAGATCCCCTGAATAATAAAGCTATGCTCAACATAATATATTCTTCCTTTGATGATTTAGAGGCACTTTTAGGATCTTCATGAGCCTGTTAACATCATGGCAGAGCATGTCAGTTATCCCTGTACCTCAAAGGTGTGGAAACACTGCTTAAATGAGAGCTAGTGACGGAACTCAGAGACAAGAGATGGTGGCAAGATCCCTCCTTACTGATCCAGGTCGCAAGAAATACCTCAAGTCATCTATTCCCAACCTCCAAGTTACGGTCCAATTGTTAAATATCTCTAAATTCCAAAGACATAAAGAAATATGATCATTCCTTTGGAACTCGCTGTTATAAAATTTGGATATGTAAGTCACCAAAATGCAAAAAGATTATGAATCGAGTTTTTAAGTCTCACAGATATTTAAGAATCTGGCATCCAATAGCTTGTTTTATTTTGGAGGAGCGTTACTAGACTGTATTAGGGGCTAGTTGTTTCATCTGTAATTGTGCACATTTCTGAATTACTAATGCAAACATTGCTTCTAAGCACTGGATACTTATTATATTTGCTGATGTTATCATTAGAGAGGAAAAGCAAACAGTTGAAGATGGTTCCTCTAAACTTTTATTTCATTGTTGCTTTTACCCTGGCCCCAAAATGCATTTTTCTAGGCTGAAATTTTTACAACTGCCTCCAACCCAAAGACCAAAAGGCAGAACAATGTGATGAAGATCATAGTGATTCGAAATGAAAAGATCCAATTCATGCCCTAACTGTTTCTGTGGGACTGTATGAACTCAGTCCCACAGCTACAATCCACTGTGACCTTAAGTGAGTTACTAACTGGCCTGAACCTTTGCTTTTCATCTGTAAAGGGATACAACAGTATTACCTTCTGCTTGTCAATTCAATGCCGTGCAAGTAGACATATGTACTATACTTGTGTCCACAGTAGATGCTCAACAAAATGATTAGTATCTGTGATCCTGGCCAACACTGCTGGCCATGGGTGAATAGAGTTCTATAAGCTTCTGACACCAACTAGAGCTGAGTTCCTTTGAGTGACCAGGAAAGAGGAAAATCTGAGCATAAGGGGAAATGAGCAAGAGTTCCTCCTTCATTGCTCCGATTTCTGTCCTCATCTCTTCTGTTTGGAGGCAAAAGAGAACAGCTAAATGAAGGCAATAGTTAAAAGGTAGGATGAAAAAAACAATACTATTTTTGCTTCTAGTAAATCAGGACTGGCTGAAAGATTTCCCACCTTCTGCGACACCTCCCTTTTTCTGAAGCCCCTTCAGGTTTCACATCATCTGTAGCATGATCTGAAAAACTGCTCCAAAGTTACCTTGGCTCTAACAATTTACCGCTCAAAGATGAACAAAATTTCAAACGTTTAGCTTCCATCTGAGTGTGTGTTCATTAAAAAAATATGGACCCTAGCTGGTTTGGCTCAGTGGATAGAGTCTTGGCATGTGGAGTGAAGAGTCCTGAGTTAGATTCTGAACAAGGGCACATGCCTGTGTTGCAGGCTCGATCCCCAGTAGGCAGCATGCAGGAGGCAGCCAATCAATGGTTCTCTCTCATCATTGATGTTTCTATCTCTCTCTCCCTCTCCCTTCCTCTCTGAAATATCTATACTAATAAAAGTCTAGGTGGTCCTTGCACCCTGTGCGATGCCCTCACATCATAAGATGGCCACCATAAGATGGCCAGCAGGAGAGGGCAGTTGTGGTAATCAGGCCGGCAGGCGAGGGCAGTTGGGGGCAACTAGACCTACAGGGGAGGAGAATTGGAGGGGACCAGGCCTGTAGGGGAGAGCAATTGGAGGCCATCAGGCCATCAGGTGAGGGCAGTTAGGAAGCGATCATGCTGGCAGGGGAGCAGTTAGGTGTCAATCAGGCAAGCAGGCAGGTGAGCAGTTAGGAGCCAGCAGTCCTGGATTGTGAGAGGAATGTCCAACTGCCGGTTTAGGTCTGAAAGGATCGGGCCTAAACTGACAGACATCCCCCAAGGGGTCCCAGATTAAAAAGGATGCAGGCCAGGCTGAAGGGACACACACCCTCTTGCATGAATTTCATGCACTGGGCCTCTAGTATATCCTATATAATAAAAGGCTAATATTCAAATTGACCAAATGGCAGAATGACTGGTCACTATGATGTGCACTGACCATGAAGGGGCAGATGCTCAATGCAGGAGCTTCCCCCTAGTGGTCAGTGTGCTCCCACAAGGGGAGCACTGCTCAGCCAGAAGCTGGGCTCAGAGCTGGCGTGCACAGTGACAGTGACGGGAGCCTCTCCCACTTCTGTGGCAGCACTAAGGATGTCCTACTCCAGGGAGCAGACCTAAGCCAGCAGCCAGACATCTACTAGGGCTCCCAGACTGTAAGAGGGCACAGGTTGGGTTGAGGGATCCCCTGAGTGCATGAATTGTGTGCACCAGACCTCTAGTGTGTGTGTGTGTGTGTGTGTGTGTGTGTGTGTGTGTGTACTAGAGGCCCGGTGCACAAAAATTTGTGCACTCGGGGGTGGGAGGGTCCCTCAGCCTAGCCTGTGCCCTCTCACAGTCTGGGACCCCTCGGTGGATGTCCACCTGCTGGCTTAGGCCTGCTTCCCGGGGGACCAGGCCTAAGCTGGCAGTCAGACATCCTTCTGGCAGCCTGGGAGCCCTCAGGGGATGTCCACTTGCCAGCAGGGATCAAGCCTAAGCTGTAGTCAGACATCCTTAGCACTGCTGAGGAGATAGGAGAGGCTCCCACCACCACTGCTGTACTGGCAGCTGTCAGAGTGGCTTATGGCTGAGCAGAGCTCCCCCTGTGGGAGTGCACTGACCACCAGGGGCAGCTCTTGCATTGAGCGTCTTCCCCCTGGTGGTCAGTGTGTGTCATAGTGAACAGTCATTCCCAGTTGTTCTGCTGTTAGGGTCAATTTGCATATTACCCTTTTATTATATAGGAAGGAGGATAGAGGCCTGGTGCATAGGTGGGGGCTGGATGGTTTGCCCTGAATAGTGTCCCGGATCATGGTGAGGTTCCCGCTGGGGTGCCTGGCCATCCTGGATGAGGGGCTGAGGGCCGTTTTCAGACTGGCCACACCCCTGTCAGGGTGGGAGTCCATCCTGGAGTGCCTCACTAGCCTGGGTGAGGGGCTGATGGCTGTTGGCAGGCTGGCCAAGCCCCTGTGGGGACCCTCACCCCATCAGGTGTTCAGCCTGGTGAGGGGCTGGTGGCTGTTTGCAGGCTGGCCAGCCAGCCACACCCCCTTCAGAATGGGAGTCCCTGCTGGAGTGCCTGGCCACCCTGGGTGAGGGGCTGAGGGCCATTTTCAGACTGGCCACACCCACTGGGCATCCTGCTGGGGTGCCTGGCCAGTCTGGCTGAGTGGCTGATGGCTGTTTCCAGGCTGGCCACAGCCCCTTCAGAGTAGGTGTCCCTGTTGGGGTCCTGGCCAGCCTGGGTGAGGGGCTGATGGCTGTTTGCAGGCTGGTCATGGCCTCCAGTGACCCAAGCTCCCAGCAAGGCTTGCTGGAAGCAGGTATCTGGGATTCATTTATCTTCTATAATTGAAACTTCGTTGCCTTGAGCAGAGGCCACAGTGGGCCAGGGCAGGAGGGAAGCTTGGCTTCCTCCATCGCTGGGGCAACCAAGCCTCCTGCTTGCTCCAGCTCTGTGGCTGCTGGCAGCCATCTTGGTTGGGTTAATTTTCACACAGTCGCTCTGATTGGCTGGTGGGCATGGTTTGGGGCATAGCAGAGTGACACCAATTTGCATGTGAAACATGCAAATTGGTGTCACTCTGCTATGCTCACCAGCCAATCGGATGAGTATGCAAATTAACCCAACAAAGATGGCGGTTAATTTGCATTCATAGGCGCCCAGTGGCCTGGGTCCCAGGAACATCATCAGCACTCAGGTCACTCCAAAGTAGGCTCTATGTGGGCCCTGAGCAGTGTAGGAAGGGCCTGAGCCATGGGGCTCCTGAGCAGGGGCGGAACTGGCTATGGGAGCTGCAGGGGCCCCTGTACTAGCCTAAAGCCTCAGTCAGAGGCCTCAGGCCTGAGCGGGAGGCGGAGCTGATGATCAGAGTGGTCTGGGAGTCGCTTGCCCAGGCCTGATGCCTGGGCCAGAAGTCTCAGGCCTGGGCAGGGGGCAGAGCTGGTGATCGGAGGGAGATGAGGGTCCCCTGACTAGGCCTGATGCCTTGGCCAGAAAAGTCAGGCCTGGATAAGGGGCTGAGCCAGAGATCAGTGTGAACTACAGAGAAAACACCTTTTCTGACCGCTCACTGGCTAAGCTTCCTGTATGCCACTGGTAATATTCTTAGTAACTTTGGTAATAAGAATCCAAAAAGGTGATTTAGGGTTTTTCCACCACACTCCTGGCAAAAAAATCGGAGGTCCACTGTTGGAGGGCTAAGAAATGTCATATCTTGCCCTAGCTGCTTTGGCTCAGTGGATAATGCCTCAGCTTGCTGACTGCAGGGTCTGGGTTCAATTCTGACCAAGGGCATGTACCTAAGTTGCCAGGGCCCAGGTCAGGGCTAATGCAGGAAGCAACCAATCAAAGTGTTCCTCTCAATTTTATGTTTCTCTCTGTCTTCCTTTTCTCTTCACATTCTCTAAAAATCAATGGAAACATATCCTCAGGTGAAGATAAAAAAAAATGATAAAGCAATGTCATATCTTATAAAAGACACATCTTGAAAATGCCTAAAGAAAGTTGTCATTTCTTCATGGAGAAGGGACTGGAGTCCGTGTTGATGAAAACACCTTGGTGGCTATGGTGACTGGCAGTGGCTGCAGCAGCGGGGTGATGGGGCTGGTGGCTTCCCCAGATTAGCCTGGTCGCCTCCCACAAAGGGAGTCCAGACAGTGGCTTAGGCCCGCTCCCCAAGGGGAGCAGGGAGCAGGCCTAAGTTATCAGTAGGACACCCCCGAGGGCTCCCGATATGTGAGAGGGGGCAGGCTGGGCTGAGGACCCCTCTCCCCACCCAGTGCATAAATTTCATGCACCAGGCCCCTAGTGTGTGTGTGTGTGTGTGTGTGTATATATATACATATATATATAGTGCACATTTCTAATATGTTTAATTGTACAATGCTTGTGGGTATACAATGTGCCCTCCCGGGCAGCTGCCTCTGGCATGCTGCCATCCCTGCCCTGCCTGGCTGGTCTGGCCTCACACACTTGCGCCTCTGCAGCCCAGGTCCCCCAGCGCCAGCCTGCACCCCTGCTCCCCGTGCCCGAAGCAGCCCAACTGCTCCAGACTCCTGCCAGCAGAGGCTCTCAACGAGCTGCCCAAAAGCCGGAGGAAAAAGGAGCTGAGGAAGCTCCCCCACCCTTGCCTGCCACACTCCCTGCGAGCCCTCAGCTGCAGCTGCCGGCATGGGGGTTACTGCGGTGGCCACCTGTGCCCCAAGCCCCAGCCCCACGCTGGCTGATATTTCGCAACATGATAATTGGCACACTGATTGAATTTCATCCCTGGCAGATTGAGTGAATTCAAAAATTCTGTTGGATAATTAACCACTTCATCTGCTTCCACAGCAGTGTCGAGGGACTTGTATGTGATTGCCTGGCTTTGAATGTTAGACTGAATAATATGGTTAAGTTCGTAGCATGTGTTGCTTTTACGTCCAACAGATGGCACTGTTTTTCAAAAACATGTTTTTACCTGTCACAGGTGTGACATCTATATAATGTAGGTATATAAAAACGTGTATATTCAAATGCAACATTGTGTCAAAATTTCAAAGCAATTGGTGAAGAACTACTTTCGGAGATTTGAGATTTTGAACAAACAAACAACAACAACAACAACAATATATATATATATATATATATATATATATATATATATATATATATGAAAGAGGAGCAGAGAAAAAGAGAAGCACATGATAGAACAGTTCTTGTGTAGAAGGCCCAGAAATTGCTTAAGAGTTCATAATCCTTTAATGTTACACTAGCAAAAGTTTGCAGGAACCTTCTGCCCTATGGAGTATGCAGGATGGCCTTCCTGTGGTTCTAGTGTTAACATGATAGCTTTATACAGAACTTCACCAAAATTCTCTTTCACTTCTTCCCAGTCTTCTTCTGTCCCTACTGCAGTGAAATTAAGCAAAAAATTTTAGATTTATCACTATGTTGTCTCTGCCACAAATCGAGGATATACATGGTCATTCATTCATTCACCAACTATTGACAGTGCAGTGAAACACTGTGATAGTGCACAGAATGATTCATTCATTCATTCATTCATTCACTCATTCATATATGCAATAAACATTTGCACCAATGATGTACTGGGTATAAAGACACTTGAGAAATAGTCCTGCTTTCAAGAAGCATATAGTCCACTGAGGAGAAAGGTAAGAAGATGCACCATTTCAATATGAAATGATAACTGTCTAAGACTGTGTTGCTTAAAGTGTGGCCCTTGAACCAGCAGCATTGGCATCATGTGGGAGCGTGTGAAACTTCAGATTCCCAGGCCCCTCTCCAGGTTTTTCAATCAGAACATACATCCACACAATCCCCAGGACACAAGCATGCTTACTTAAAGTCTGGGAAACACTGGTCTCAGACATGGTTCCTCCCACTCAGAGGTTTGCAAACTAGTTAATCGTTCAAACACACAAATACTGGAGGAATGCTCAGTTCTCTACATTCAGTGTCCACTTTCCACAGGGTTATGTCCCAGTTACTTAAATAAGAGCAAAGTGGAAGAGTACTGGGGTCAGAACCACTTACTGAGCTGAGACATGCACTAGAAAAGTGATCCTTCTGTTGAGCCCAGCATTCCATGGATGGGTGAGCAAAGCAGGAGAAAGATAGGGATCACGGCTTAGCCAGGCCTTGGGAACAATGGTGTGGCTGCCTCCACACCTCTAGGTAGGCATGTGGCAAGCATCAGGTGAGCTGAAAGCAAGAAGTAAACCAGAGTGTGTCTGGAAGCCCAGAAGAAGGCTCCTGAGGAAGGAAGGCGGGAGAGAAGGCAGCAAAGGTTTGAGGCTTTTCAATCATCTGATTTGGAATTGATTTCTGTCTGTGACTTTTAACTTTGACAAGGTCCATATCCTCACCTGTAAAATCTAGCTGACAAAAGGAAATCTGTGCCCTAGCTGGTTTGGCTCAGTGGATAGAGTGTCGGCCTGCGGATTTATGGGTCCCAGTTTCCATTCTGGCCAAGGGCACATGCTTGGGTTGTAGGGGGTGTGCAATGATTCTCTCTTATCATTAATGTTTCTCTCTCTCTTCCTCTCCCTTCCTCTCTAAAGTCAATAAAAAAATATTTTTTTAAAAAAGGAAATCCATTAAGAGGCTAAAAGATTAAGTAATGTATGTGAAGCACCTGGTTTTGGGGGCTGCTTAATCTAATCTAATAAAAGAGTAATATGCAAATTAACCATCACTCCAAGACACCTAAGCCACACCCACCAGCCAAGCCACGCCTTCCAGCCCATCAGAGCGGCTGTATGCAAATTAACCCAGCCAAGATGGAGGCCAGCAGCCATGGAACTAGAGTAAACAGGAGGCTTCTGTTGCAACTGCCTGACTAGGTGTCAGGCCTCTGCTCAAGCAACAATGTTTCAATTATAGAAGCCATGGAGCTGAAGCAAACAGGAGGCTTTTTTGCCTGCCTAGGCCTCCACTCAAGGTAACAAAGTTTCAATTATAGAAGATAAATAAACTCCAGAAACCTGATTCCAGCCAGCCTCGCTAGGACATTGGGTCAATGGGAGCTGTGGGCAGCCTGCAAACAGCCATCAGTCCCTCACCAGGCACACCAGCAGGTGGACATCCCCTGAGGGGTCCCAGACTGCAAGAGGGTACAGACCGGGCTGAGGGACCCCTCCCCCGAGTGCACAAATTTTTGTGCACCGGGTCCCTAGTAATAATATAAAAGCTAATGTTTGTCAAGTAATCAATATGTGCTGAAAGTTATTTTAAATACTTTATGAATTTTCACTCTGAACAGCAACCCGATAAGAGTGAGGAATTACCATTCCTATTTTATAGCTAAGGAAACTGAGTCATGGAGATGAAGTAGCTTTTCCAAGTCACTGAGGCAGTAAGTGCAGAACCTGGATTCCAACCAAGGCCATCTGGTGCTGGCCCTCCTGCCGCCCACATGTACTTGAGACTGTACTCATAAAAATCACAGCTCAACACACAATGAAAATTATTTCATCAGTATCACTCGGTGCCCTGTGAAAGGGTTGCTGAACTGTGCAAATCACCAAAACCAAAACTCAAACATGGGAACCAAAGCCAAAGATCTGCCAAGAGGGCAGGACGGGAGCCCGCTGAGTTCAGTTGCAGCAAGGGTAACCATGCTGCCCTCTGTATGGGGAGCTGTCACTGCTTCCACACCTCCTGGTCTCAGTCAAGGTCACTTCTGAGAGGTGTGCCTGGGCAGGCAGAGGGAGCCCACACACTTCCACTGTGGGGTGGGGGTGAGGCTTCCCCAGTACAAATCTGACCATGTTCCAGCTCTGCCTTGGGATCCTTACTTTTACTCCATGAGTCTCCTCTTCCAACCCCTCACTCTCTGCCCCTGGTGGCTGCCCTCCAGGGGAGTGTAACTGTCACCAGCTAACAGCTGGTTGAACACAGGCAGGAGCAGGTCACCTCTCTGCTTTTAGTGGCTTCTCTATAATCACTGGATTTACTTTTGCTTTTAGGTTGATTATATAAGAGGAGTACTGGCTGATGTAATTTCAGTTATTTTTTTGTAGATTCAGGAAACTTACGAGAAAGCTGCTGTCTACAGTAATGCAGAAAGATTTCAGGTCGGGGTGGTGTGCCGAACACACGGGTTCATAGTTAGACAGGGCTGCATAGGAGCCTTGACTCCATGCTTCCCAGGATCCTATTTAGGTGCAGGACTTGACCTCTCCCAATCCTAATTTCTCAACTGCATGGAGAGGACACAACAGCGCCAACTTCATAAACTTTTGCAAAATAACAACTGTGAAACATTGTGCCCCATTCCTGGTACTCAAGCAAATATTAGTGACCCCTGTTATCATTGTCGGGCTTATTTTTATTGCCCGAGCAGCCCCTCTCATGCTAGGGAAACACTGAAAAGCAGGGATTATAGCTACGCTTTGCCCATCATTTGCTATTACACTTCACTCAGAGGCTGCATTACAGGAAAGAGGTGTGTGTACGATAGTTAATGACGATTAATACCTTGTATCTTGAGCAGGTTTTGTTTGTAATACCAACAGAAACCCAGAGCTTGAAGGAAAAAATAATACTAAATATCTTGCTATAAATCCCACAAAGTAGGACAAATATTTTTAAAGCAGGTCCTCAGAAGCTTTAAAGCCCTGAAGGCCATCAGGAAACCTCCCATCACCCTAGATTGCCTTGGGCTTATTTAGCAGGTACGTATGTAGAAAAGCGTTAGTATCAGAAAACAAACCGCAATAAGTTGAGCGAGTGAACCATAGGAATGTCAGGGTCAACAGCTCTGAATCTTTTGGTTTCCTCAGGAAAGGACCTAGTGAAAGCCACAGTACACACCTCTGAGGCCCTGGAAAAAAATCCTGCTTACACTGTGGGCTTATCCCAAACCAAAAATATTTGTGCAATGGAGAAAAATAATAGCAGAGCAAGGATTCTTTTGTTTTTTAATATACTTTATTGATTTTTTACAGAGAGGAAGGGAGAGGGATAGAGAGTTGGAAACATCAATGAGAGAGAAACATCGATCAGCTGCCTCCTGCACACTCCCCACCAGGGATGTGCCTACAACCAAGGTACATGCTCCTGATCGGAATCGAACCCGGGACCCTTCAGTCTGCAGGCCAATGCTCTGTCCACTGAGCCAAACCAGTCAGGGCCAGAGCAAGGATTCTTAACCTGAATTCAACTATCCATAAACTACCCAAATGGTCAGCAACATTGGGTGTGTCTCTATGTTTCTGGGGAGAAGGTCTACATGTGATTGATTCCCCAAAGTCTACAGTCCAAAGTGATAAAGAATGATTGCTTTGCTTTCTCGTGCCCCTACCTCCACTCCCTCTCCCACCCCCTCTCCCCCCGCCTTCTTGACTGCTCTATGGCAGGAATATGGTGACTGCAAAGATGAAAAAGTCACTGGAGTCCATCAGCTCTAGACCCCAACTCATGAAAAGTGGAAAGTATGTGTGGGGGTACAGTCAACTCTGAAGATGACAAACAAGGCAAGGAGAAACTGGTCATCCTCTCCAACTGCCCAACCTTGGGGAAGTCCCAAATAGAGTGCCACTCCTTGTTAGCCAAAACTGATGTTCACCACTACCCTGGAAATAATATTGACCTGGGCACCACTGCTAGAAACACTAGAGTACGTACACTGGCTGGTACCAGATGATGTGTGACCTTTAGCAGTCTGCCAGAACAGACTGGTAAAAAACAAATCATGCAAAATGTGTCTTTAGTGAAACTGGCCAAAACTTATTGAAGGAAGAAGTGAGGAAGAAAGGAAGGGAAGGAAGAAAAGAGGGGAAGGAGGGAGGGACAGAATAAATCACTGCTTTGGAGCAATATTTTGAGAGAGGAAGTTGTATGCTAGCCCCAAGGCCAAAGACAATGCGGTAAATTTGGCCAAGCTGAGCAGCAACTTTGGAAGTCTGAATTCTGACTATGCATCCACCTTGTGATCCATGAGGGCAAACTTGCACTGTGGCCTACAACTCAGTCTCCCCTTTCTGGAAGGCTCTCTCCATTCACACTAGGTTCCTTCCCAGTCATCCTTCAGGACTACACATCCAGTTACAAAAGCCTACTTTCCCTGCCATAGGATGTTCTTGAGAGGAAAACAGATGGTTCCTTCCAGTACCTGAATTATTTTCAGTTCCTCCTTGCTCTTTCCCATAGTACAAAACCCTCACACAATTGCTCAGATGACAAAAATCTTGTATTTCTGACTGCACCCTGGTCTATGTTGCCTGGTTATTATTTACTAGGGGGCCTGGTGCACAAAATTTGTGCACTGAGGGGGTGGTCCTCAGCCCAGCCTACCCCTTCTCACATATTGGGAGTCCTCAGGGGGTGTCCTACTGACAGCTTAAGCTTGCTCCCTGCTCCCCTTGGGGAGTGTGCCTGAGCAGAAGTCTGGCCTCCCCATTTTTTTTCTCCAGGAGTGTGGTAGAAAAACCCTAGATCGCCTTTAAGGATTCTTATTACCCAGGTTACTAAGAATATTAACAGTGGCATACAGGGAGCTTAGCCAATGAGTGGTCAGAAAAGGTGTTTCCTCTGTAGTTCACTCTGATCACCAGCTCCACCCCTACCCCTCCAGTCCCAGGTCCACCCCTGCCCAGGCCTGTAAGCTCTGGCCAAGGCTGTAGGCCTGGGCAGGGGACCCCTGAAATTGCCAGCTCTGACCCTGCCCAGGGCTGCAGTCTCTGCCCAAGGCTGCAGGCCTGGGCAGAAGACTCCCAAGCCCCTCCTCCGATCACCAGCTTCACAGAGCCCAGGCCTCTGCGATCACTGGCTCTGATCTTGCCCCCTGCCATCACAGGCTCTGCCCTTGCTCCACTGGCAGCCTCTGGTCAAGGCTGCAGGCCTTGGCAGGATACCCCCAGACCCCTGCTTTGCCGGCTCTACCAGTGCCCAGACCCCTGCGATCCCAGGCTCTGCCCCTGCTCCTCTGATCACTGGCCCCACCCTTGCCCATGCCTGAGGCCTCTGATGAAGACCTCTGGTCTGGGCAGGGAACGCCTAGTGCCCTCTGATCGCCTGTTCTGCCCCTCAGACCCTCGCCCCCTCCCCTGCCACCTGCTGGGCTAACAGGCCTGACCACTTCAGTGGTGGGGCTGAGCCAGACTGGGTGCCGCCATCTTGTGACTATGGGTGCGGCCATCTTTGTGATGGAGTGACACCTAATTTGCATATTACTCTTTTATTAGATAGGATTCTTAACTCTAAACTGCCAGGGTTCCACTGCTGTTTTATATTCTTTTATGTGGTAGATGTTTGAAACAAGAGTTTAATAACCAGACTACAAAACCATTTTAAAAATTTGCAGCACTGTTTGCCAAGACTAGGAGAGCTGGCTCTGTCAAAAGCCTAACCTATATCTTCAACTAATTCTGGACATTTTTATTTTTCATATCGTTCTCAAATGCAATGCTTAATTTCTTTTTAAATTTCTGCAAATCTGATTTCTAATTCAGTTCCTCCCAGGGTTGGAATTCCTGCTTATGGGTTGGGATTTTCTATTCACTAAGAAAGGATGAATTTCTTGCTGAGGAGTGGCTTTTTTCAGGCATTCAAATCCCTTCTTCTCGCTGTGTGGCAAGGTTTTCCCAGCAGCTTGAAGAAGGCATTTTAGATGTCTTTTCTTGCTTGCCTCTTCTTGGCTGCGTCTCATCCACAAGGTGGCATAGTGCTGCTGTCCTTCCCAGTAGCAAAGGCTTTGTAATAGATGGTGGGCTTACTCATCTATGAATCAAGCTCTAGACTGCTCTTGCACCATTCCAGGCAGTCAGTTCTCAGAAAAATATGACATATGCACATTTGCACACAACACTTACTTTTGCCCACACGATGGCACAGAGGACCCTGAGTTAGACTTTCTGACTTTCTGGGACTTTGTTCCCTTCTAAGCTGATTTGTTTATTTATTCATTTACTTGAAACACTAAAAGATGGGACACTTTGAACTTTTATACGACTCTCATTGGGTCTCCTCAGTGGATAAAGCTCGTAGTGCACAAAATTTGAGCATTCTGTCCCCCCCGCCCACCAATCTAAAGTCAGGATGTGAGTCTGTCCTCTGAAACATCCCCGAAGGGTGTGCCCCAGTTTGAGCTCATCTGACCCAGTTAAGCAGCCAGAAAGGGAAAATCACTGGCCAGCTGGGTGCTCCCCGGGCGGCTTTCTAGCGCCGCTACAAATGTCCCGGCGCAGGGCAGAAAAGCCCGGGCCGGAGAGCTCGCGGCCCCGGTGACGGCACCAAGAAGCGGAGGCCAGCGGGGACTCCCGGGGACCCCGAGGAGGTCGGGGTGGGGGGGGGGGGGCGGATGGGAGGCGCACTCACCTCTTGATGTAGCGGCCCAGGCGGCAGAGCTGCCCGTCCAGGCGCACAAGACCGTCGCCGAAGACGTTGAAGCCCCCGCTAGTGGCAGCCGGCTCCCCGGACCCGGGCGCTGCGAGCTGGTCCCCGCGCAGCTGGAGGGCGCCGGGCAGCAGGCGCAGCAGCTGCGCCAAGGGCAGCAGCGCCAGCTCGCAGTCGCACGTCCACAAGCTGCGCAGCTCCCCCGACGAGATGGAGGTCAGGCTGGGCCTGGCCGGGGGTGCACACGTCGCCGCCGCCATCCCGCCGCCCCGGAGGTCCCGGTCTGCCTGCTCCGGTGCCGCCCGCCCGCCCGAGAGGAGCGCTGCAGCCCGGAGCGCAGAGGAGCGGGCGCCGGCGCCGCGCGGCCTTTTTATCGCCCTCAGCGCCGCCCCGCGCGCCCGCCCTCCCGGCCGCGGGCGCGACCCCAGGCTCCGGCCGAGCGCACCACTCAGCTGGGCGCGCTCCCGCCCCGCCGCCGGCCCGCAGCCAACGCTTACTCACCCGCCTCCAGGGCGCCGGCCCCGGGCCGCAGCTCCTCTCCGGGGGCTGGGAGGACACCCGCGGCGGGGTGGGGACGGGGCCCTGGAGCCGGGTCCGGCGCTTGGTGGGCGGGGAGGGCCAGCACCCACCCGGGCCCAAGACACCGCACCGGGGCTGCTAGCGGAGGAGGCGCGCCCTTCGCCTGCTCTCCGACCTGTTTCCTCACACTGTCCTTACCCTGCATTCCCCTCCTGGTACAGAGTCCACAGATGGTCACGTCGCTTTTTCAGGAAGCCTCTGTGAACCCCCTGTGCAAACGTCTCATCCCTTCTCTGCGCGGGACCACAGGCCGCAGGGTGCCGGCCCAGTAGTGGGGATGGAGGGGGCCAGCGGGGCTCCCTCCTGACTGCCTCCGCGAGTCCCCAACAAGTTCACTTTTGCAGTTGAGTGCTCATTCTGCAGACATGAAAGGACTATGAAAGGACTATTCAGTTTCATTACAACTATTTCCGAAACATCTACTAGGAGCCAGATAACGACTAAATTCTGAGAAGACTGGAGAATAAACACAAACCCTGACCTTCCCCAACTTACAGTCTAATGGGGGGACAAGCATTCCAGCCACCGCACGCACTGAGTGAAAAGCATTGCTAGGGAGGTCCCTGGATTTATGGGAGGAGAATCTCGACCAGTTCTGAGGAGCTGAGCAGCAGATTCCAGAAGTCCTAAATTTAGAACTCTAAGCTAGATCCTAAAAGTTGAGTACAACTTAGAGACTAGCTTTCATTAGTCTTTGTGTATGCCCATCATGGACCCATTCAGAAACTTAAGACCAATGAAGAGTCCTATCATATCTCACTTAAATCCCAGAATATCAATGAGTTCCATTCACCAGTCCAGGGGTCCTCAAACTTTTTAAACAGGGGGCCAGTTCACTGTCCGTCAAAAGTTGGAGGACCGGACTATAGTTGAAAAAAAAAAAACAACTATGAACAAATTCCTATGCACACTGCACATATCTTATTTTGAAGTTAAAAAACAAGGTGGCAAAAACACCCGGTGGGCGGGATAAATGTCCTCAGCGGGCCGCATGTGGCCCGCAGGCTGTAGTTTGAGGACCCCTGCACCAGTCCTTCCTCCTGACCTGGGTCCCTCAGCCTCAGGCTCAATCCCCAACATCTGGGCTTCTCTGAACAAATCTAAATCTCCCAGCATGCATTGGTCACAAGTGATCAATCTTTTACAGAGAAGAAGGGGGAATCTGCCTGTAAAACCAGCACCCAAGAAGATTCTTTGGTGAAGCCTGACCACTGCACAGAGGATGGGTGTGAGGAGAGCTGAGGCCAGAGGCAGGGCCTTAGGCTGGGGCTGCATTCACAGGGAGAGATGTGGTACATGCCTCAGACCCAGCACACCCTACACAGGTGGTTGTTCTCCGCCCAACCATTGGCATGCTCACTGCTATGCATCAGGCAGCATCTTAAGCTCTGAAAGAACCAACAACAACAACAACAAAAAAAAACAAAGAACCTGGTCAAGATGAGTGATATAGTAGATGTACGAAGTAAGTAGTTTGAAAGTAAGGTCAAGACCGTGGTGGCTACTATCTGGGAGGCCCCAGAAATGCTTCTCAGAGGATGTGACAAATGGGCTGGACTCTAAACAGGGAAGGAGCTCCCAGGTGGAAGATCACCATCAACAAGAAACTGGGAGAGAAGATTCTAGACCAGCCTATGTAAAGAGAGAAGGTATGACCTATTTGAGGGAGAGTGGAGAATTTTATATGGCTAAAGCATACCAGGTCTATTTGGGGTGAGAAATGACATGAGACCAGAAAGGGAAGTTGGAGCCAGACTATGAGAGGCCGTCTGAGCTGTCTAAGAATTTGGACTCTAAAGCAATGGGAAGGTTCTGAATGTTTTGAAGGAAGGAAGTGGGGAGTTTTTTAATGTTTTGAAGAAATTATACCTGAGTTTAGATAGATACCTTTGGTTATGGCCACATCGATGATGTTTTGAAGCAGGAAGGCTGGAGGCATGATTCAGGTAAGATATAATGAGGGTTTGAACTGGTTCACACAGCACCTGTGGGGATGGAAATGACAGGATGAATTTGAGATACATTTTCACTAGAGTTAGCAGGATTTGCTGAGCAAATATGCAGGATAGAAGAGTGAAACAAAGGAGTGGAAAGAGACATTTAGTCTTTCACTTGGGCACCTAGACAGACGGTAATGGAACATCCAAATGGAAAAGTCCGTGAGGCAGCTAGTTAGCTGGGTCTGCAGCTTTGGAGGGAAGACAGGATCAATGATTGAGATTTGAAAGTCATTAGCTTCTCTGAGGGTGAAGCCAGAGAAATGCGAGGGTAGGAATTTGAACCCCAGCCTCTAGTTTACTTGCATAAATGTTTATTGAGCACCTGCTATGTTCCAGGGCCAGTGGTTTGCAAGATTCAGAAGTGGTAGATAGAAGATGGCCCTGTGCGTTAGCAATGAGGAGGAATGAAGGGACCAGCACAGCTCATCCTCTGGCACCATGTCCAAACTCATTGCTGAAGCCTAGTCATATTTTTCATACAGCAAGTCTCTGATCTACTGATGGAATACACTCTCAACAATGGCTACAAAGCTGCCTTCTTAATAAGGTCATTGAGGACAGGTCTACTGTGGAGCCCACACAGACCGAGCTCAATACTGTTGATTGCCCTTAAACCTGCACTGTCAATGGATGATTTGGCTTTGTTGAGGAGTGAAATGTAACATCAGTTTTATTCAGAGTTAGGTATATTACTTTAACACAATCATAGCAGTCCCTCCCATCAAAATCCGTTCCTGTTATTATAAAATATCAACAATAATTATCTGAATATAAGAATTAAGTGAGATTTTTCTTTGCTTCTCCATAGTTCTCCAATTTTACAATTTTCTGCATTTTCCAAATGAGTGTGGATTTGTTTTGCTGTTGTTTTTTTACAGTAAAATTATGTTAAACAGAATAAAACCATTTTTAAGATGCTTTCCTTAATGGGTAATGCAGAGATTTCATTTGATGCATTTTCAGGAAAACCTCTGCATTTCTTTATGGATAACTTGTGCTCTACCAAAATGTCAGAGAACCATATGAAAAAAATAGTATTGGTTGTATGTGGCCATTGCTAATCAGTGGAGAGCCATAGCAATCTTTTTATGTGTACTATATTTTCATTATCAAAATAAGAACTAGGCAAACAAAATCACTGCTGTGAAGATATTTTAGTCTTTTTTAAAAATATATTTTATTGATTTTTTTTTACAGAGAGGAAGGGAGAGGGATAGAGAGTTAGAAACATCCATGAGAGAAACATTGATCAGCTGCCTCCTGCACACTCCCCACTGGGTATGTGCCCACAACCAAGGTACATACCCTTGACTGGAATCGAACCTGGGACCCTTGAGTTCGCAGGCCAACGCTCTATCCACTGAACCAAACCGGTCAGGACTATTTTAGTCTTTTTTATATGGTTACATAGTTGTGGTGATATTGAAGCATTTTTATCCTGCTTTCTTCACTTAACACTGTATAAATACCATGTTTCAAAAATTGTCATATTTTAAGCCACCATATTATCTTCTATCAATCAAATGGGCATACTAGACATTTATTTACATGTAAATACTTTAATTGATTTTCTATTTTATAAACAATGCTGCAGTAAATATCTTCACACTTTCATTTGTTTCTGCATCCAAACTCTCAGATGTGACATTATTGAGACAAGTGATATAACAACGTTTGAGGTTCTTGAAATGTGTACCATTGTCTTCCAAAAGAATTGTAGCAATCTTGTCATCAGTAGTGAATTCTCATAGTTTTAAACCTCTGGTATTATGGGTATGGTACCTCATCGCTATTTACTAGCAGTTTAGCTATATGCTGTTACCATTCAGATTTAGAGACCATTTACCACAGAGCAGTAGCCCACCAGTGGGTCTGTGGTCATATTTGCAGTTAAAGAAGACATAGTGATGACCTTGCCATCCCCAGTCGCCCCCTCTGAGATGACTGTACTTTGATGACATCACCAGCTATAGGCTCAGCTTTGAAAGTCCACAGACTCAGAGACCCTGATTCAAATGAAGCAAACCCACAGCAGACTAAAAACCAACTCTCCTCATTCTTAGATTTCCTAGGTGTACAAATAGCTACAGGGTTCTTCCTTTTATTTTTATTTTTTTTAAACATATTTTATTTATTTTTTACAGAGAGGAAGGGAGAGGGACAGACAGTCAGAAACATCGATGAGAGAGAAACATCGATCAGCTGCCTCTTGCACCCCCCCCCCCCCACTGAGGATGTGCCTGCAACCAAGGTACATGCCCCCAACAGGAATTGAACCTGGGACCCTTGAGTCTGCAGGCCGACGCTCTGTCCACTGAGCCAAACCAGCTAGGGCTAGGGTTCTTCCTTTTAAACAAAAAATATTTTTAAGCATTTTTACATCCCACTTCTCTTTTTCACACTTTCCCATCTTTTTTCTTCTCTGGATTGCCAAACTCCCTGAAAGAATCATATTGATTCTCCCCTGCTACCATTCACTCTTCAAGACTTTACAACCCAGTGGCCAAATCTAATGGATGCTTTCTGTTCTAATCTTGCTGGAGGACACTTGTCCCTGCAATTCTCTCTCCACTTAGCTTATGAAGAAGTTGCATAGTGGAAAGTGCAAAGGTTTTACTTTAAAACCTAACGTGACCACATCATCTTGAGCAAATTTCTTAAATCTCTTCTCATCTCTAAGATAGGGTGAGACAGAATAGCAATGTGGTGAAGAGCTCGGACTTTAGTGCCTATCACCTGGGTTTGAGTTCACAACTAGCCTGAGACCTTGAGCACATCATGCCTGTGGGCTTCAGTTCTCTCGGGCATAAATATGGCATTTAATGAGCTACTGCAAAGGGCTCTGAGCACTGCCTATTCACAGTCCAT
>PVJC01026444.1:0-23990 GCA_004026665.1 Murina feae
TCGGAGCTGAGCTGAAGGGCTCAGCTTCACTTTCGCTCCTGCCGCAATGGAAAGGGCTGTTTACTCAGGTCCGTGAGTGGCGGCCACCATGTTGGCTGGGCTAATTTGCATACAGCCGCTCTGATTGGCTGGTGGGCGTGGCTTACCCTGTCTCGGAGAAACGGTTAATTTTAATATTTCGCTTTTATTAGTTTAGATATATTAATGTGACCAGATTTTAACATTGGTAAAGTGGGCCATCACTGACTGGGGGAGGGGTCTTTTCTTTATTATTATTACTTAAAATATTACAAAGAGTAGTACATATGTCTCTTTCCAAAAATTGGACTTTTTCAAAATGCCGTGGGACGTGGGACAAATTGTTAAAAATCAGGACTGTCCTACCAAAAACGGGACATCTGGTCACTTTAAAATATATATATATATATATATATATATATATATATATATATATATATTCATGCATAACCATCCATTTAGTATTCCAGGTTACAGTCTTCTAGTTTTTTTTCTGTATGTATGTGTGTATACAAACGACATGGTTGAGGTTAACTTCACATCAGTTTTCTACCTTCCATTTTCTCTTGTCCTTGATCATGAGGATTTTCCTATGTGGTTAAGTATTCTTGGAAAACACCATTTTGGTGGCTGAATAATGTTTGCCCCACGTGGACACACAATAAATTACATGTAGTCCTTTTATGGGCATCTGGGATATCTCTATTTTTTACGCTATTAAAAATAAACAATATGATGAACAGCAGTGTACATAAATCTTCTAATTTTTTCCCCTGACCATTTTTAAAGTACAAATTCCCATAGTAAAATTGCTGGATCAATGAAAACCCACATTTTTATAGTTTTTGAGACATACTGTCAAGTCTTCCTCAAAAATGTAATACACACTTTTCATGTATAAAATGTTATAAGTGCCTGAAGCAGGATACTAGATTATAAAACTAATAGCTATTGGGTCATTAGCTGTAAGAACTATTTTAGAAATTTTGAGTCCTGAACCTTTACTATAAACTCTCATCTATAATATAATTAAGAAGATAAATCTCCCATATGCCATCTGTGAGAGAATTTGTGTCAAATTATATAAACAGACTTCTTTTCACAAAGCAAACCAAGAAGTCAGGAATTTCCAAACATTTTGTTGAACTAGCTTTATTTCCTAAGTACAGATCTTAAGTACAGTAGCAGGATCTGGCAGGGGTCATTGAATTAAAATTTCAAAACAGCAAAATGTATGTAGGAAAAAATATCAGGTAGAAAAAACCCACATAAATCTATTATCTATTTTAAAAATGTATGTAGGGTGTGTGGGAAGATCCTCCTGGATTTCACTAGTGTCTGTGAGGGTCTATCTTTATATCACAGGCTCCAGACCCTTTACTGGGAGATTAGTACAAGCCACAAATCACTGTAACCATCACTACTCTCATTTTAACTGGTTGAATTTAAGTGTCAAGACTTCAATTGTGACTTGAGATTTTTATTAGGCTACTAGAGGCCCTGTGCACGGGTGGAGTCCTTCAGCCTGGCTGGTGATCAGGACCAATTGGAGGGTGGCGGCCGACTGGGGTGGGGGGAGAGGTGGGGACCCCAGAAGGTTGGCTGACCGACAGTAGGAAGTTGGCTGTGGAAGCACACTGACCACCAGGGGGCAGCTCCTGCATTGAGTGTCTGCTCCCTGATGGTCAGTGTGCAGCATAACAACTGGTCAACCAGTCCTTTAGTTGTTCAGTCGCTTAGGCTTTTATATATATAGATTTGTTTGGAGCTTTCTGGGAAGATGTCTATGAGAATGGGCAGGGCATTTGGGATTAGGTTTGAACCCAGCTCTGCCACTTGCTGGTTGAATGACCATGGAGAAATCATTTCATCACTCAGAGCCTTAGATTTAATTTCCTTGTCTGAACCCACCTTGTAGGAACTGTCGGGAGAATAAAAAGAATGTCTTTGAAATACTTAGCACGATTTCACTTCTAATTTTTTATTCTACAGATGCATTCTCCCTTGTGTGAAGTCACACACATACACTACTTATTGTAGCACATTTTGAAGGAACAAGATTGGAAACAGTTTAAATGTTCATCAAGAGATGACTAATGTCATTATGTCAGGGCTAATAGCTGTTGTCACTACTTTAGGTGTGAAGACACTGATTTTTAAAAGCAATCCAACTGAGAAAGTGCAGTTTTGCCGGTTAGCTCTGCGTCATCAGGTGTGGTTTTAATAGGTATCTGTCTCACCCCAAATTCTATCATTCAGGAAGTATTTATTATGTGCGAGCATTGTGCTATAGTTTGACACACTCATTACAGCCTCACTATGTAAAATCTTGTATTCATTTTGACATGTAGTCTTTTGGAAATAATTTTCAAATACCATTTCATCGCGTGGATATGAAATTCTTACAGAAGAACTCATAGAAATCCTCCCTCTTAACATTTGAGAATACTCTGTACTTGGCCTTGTAACTTCTTGGCATATGAGTTTATATGATAAATATAAAGCTCATAATAGGAATGTCTTGTGAGCAGTAGGAAGATGTTTAAGGTTAAGGCCTGACTATATGAGATTATTAAAACATATTTTGGCAAGTGCGTTTTTCATTTTATAGGTGAAAGAATCCATGGCTTTTCTCCTGGAGCTTATAGACATGAAGTGAGCCGTCTGTCTTGGAGGGAGTGGGTCTTCACTTCATGCAGTGTTGGGATGGCAGTGTTCGCAGATACTGCCAGCCTGTGAGCCCTCCCTGCTGCCTGGGCTTCAGGTCCAGTGGCTGTAACGGATACTATCGGTACCACGATAGCCACCCCACAAGTAGTAAAACCACCTTTTTGAAACTGTTCATTCTCTGAGAAGAAAAAAAGGCAGGCTTCTGACAGCCATTTGTTGTCACTTACTGACTTCATATGAAAACTAACTTGCCCAGTTGGAGAAAATGAAGACTGTGTAAGATATAACAACAAAGGAGGGGGTGAGATGTACAGTGACATTAATAAGCATTATATTTACAGAAAGCTTTTTACTTCACCCTCTGACTGCATAGTCTACTCACTTGCACCGTTGCTTGTGGCATCGGTGTTTGTTTTAAAAATTTCTATGTAGTCTAAATATGCTCAGCTTTAATTATTTCCAGGCTTGTGTTTCTAGATGTGTTTGTGATTAAAATTGTTTTAAACTTTCTAAATCTACATTTTCACATTATTTTTAATTTAAAAAGTAGCATTATTTCATCTTATGAAAGCAATACTTGCTTATTTCAGAAAAATAAAGAAAATGCAACCTTTTTGGATGACAATCAGGAAATATCTATTAACTAAAAACAATGCAGATATCCTTTGACTAAGCAATTTCACTTCTAAGTATGATATCCTACCAGTGCACTCCCATTTTTGTGAAATGACACACACCTAAAGCTTTTCATTGCAGCAGTTTTTGCTCTAGCAAAATTATTAGAAATAACCTAAGTTCTATCACAAGAGGACTGGTTAATAAGTTGTCATTTATGGTTAGGACAACTGTAAGTCCAAATTTTCTGAAGTGGTCCTGGTGTCCCACTATAATTACTAATAGCATCCCCTTTCCTTTCAAAGTCTTTTGATTTGGACACTGAATTCTATGTTTACCCTAATTTTGGCCCACTCATCCATGGAGTATCATGTAGTCACTTAAAAAAAGGAATGATGATACTATAATAATAAAAGTGTAATATGCTAATTAGACCGGATGACCTTCCAGACGACCTTCTGGATGAAACCTAGGCTGTGAGGGAAGCCTGAGTCCCAGGTGCCAGAGAGAAGCCAGTGCTGGCAGCTACAGGAAGAAAGGCCTACTTTTGCACAAATTTCATGCATCAGGCCCGTAGTTTATTGATAATACTAATTTTTTAAAAGCCAGGTGAACCTACTTTGGGTTTTTAAAAAAGGTGGGAGAAGATAGAATATATGTATGCAGATTTGTAGACACATGAAATACTTCCGGAAAAATACACAAGACAATGAAACTATTAGTTGTGTTGGGATTCTGGGTGACTAGCAGACAGAAGTAGCAGGGAAACTTCATGGAATAGCCTTTTGTGTACTTTTTACCCATGTGAATAAGCCACCTATCCAAAACATTCAGAAGAATTTTAGAAAGGGAGGAAAATTATATCTACATAGGAAAATAACTTAAAAACTATACATCCTAATGCTTATTCTGAGTAGCTCAACTATAAGTAATTTTTATAGTCATCTTTTAAAATATCTGCATAATTTGGACTTCAGGATTAAACTGCATAGATTCTTAATTTTAAATTTATCTTTATTGTTGAAAGTATTACAGGTGTCCCTTTTTTATGCCCCATGGATCCCTTTCCTCCTTACATCCACCCTCACCGAGGCCTACCACACTATTGTCTGTGTCCATCGGTTATGCATATATGCATGTAAGTTCTTTGGTTAATCTCCTCCCAGAACCCTCCTCCCGTTCCCTCTGAGATCCATCAGTCTTCCCTGTCTCTGGATCTATTGTCCTGAAGTCATGTTAATGTTTAACATAAGTATATATACGAATAGGAATACATACCACAATACTTTTCAACATAAATATATACCACAATTTAATTTGAGCAACCCCCTGTGTTGAGCATGTATGTTGTTTCCCATTTTTTCATATTAAGCAATATTGCAATGGAAATTCTTTTACAAAAATCTTTGTAATGATCCATGTTTTTGAGTTTAGAAGAAATTCATAAAGTATTCATTTCTCAGATTCAGCAATTCATGAATTACTGAATCTGAGAAATGCAAAATCCTAAGGCTTTTGTCTCTTATTTGTAAATCACCCTCTGAAAGGTACTATAGAACCTATTTACACTCTCACTAGCTGAATATGAGTCTGCCAACTTCTTCATGCCTTCCCAACACTGGACATTGCTATTTGTACCCATTTTGGCCAATCTATGGTTCAGCTCTCTGTATGCTGTTATTTTCATTTGAATTTGAAAATTTTTTTTGGTTAAAATTCCCCCCACATATTTGTTGGCCACTTGTATTTCTCGTGAATAAAAGTTAACAAAGAAAAACAAACAGCTTTTTTTTTTTAGTGGGACAAAAGCCTTAAAAGGATTTCTGGAAAAATGGGCTTGTGTTTATTTTATTTTATTCTGCTTGTCAAGAGAGTCAGATTAAAAGCTGCTTATCAACATCAAATCTTAAATGGTTATGTAAGCATACAGGCCAGCTGCTGTGTTATATCGCTCAGTGCCGGCTGTTCACCATGTCCCATCGTCTGTCCTAAAAGACTTGCCCAGTCACGGAAATTGAGCGGACATGTTTACATCACCACTTCTGATTCTTACACAGTGACACTGACATAGGCAGGGGAGGTCGTGAAAGCTAAGTGTAAGTTGTTGAATTACTTTAACTAACAATAGAACGCTGTACCCTTAAACATGGGGTGGGGGGGTCATTTGTGTTAGGATGGTTTTGCCCTAATCTGCTTTTCCAACAGCTCTGAGTCAGATGTCTCGACAGTCGCACAGTCCATCTGGTGTGCAGACGGTCACCCTCAATCCAGCACTTATCCGCATCAAGTATATAGGTCCCAACATCAAACAAATCAAACTCTTTTGATGTCCTTCTCACTCAGTCTTCAGTTTCAAAAATATTCTCTACAGTGCGAGTATAACAGCAAAATTGCTTTAAGATCTCCTTCTCCCCCTGCCACCACACACTCACACCAGTGGTTGATGGGAATTAAAACACTTGGCTGCTTCAAAGGACATTTGGTCTGGGACGACTGCCTTTCTCTAGGATCCTCTTAGGTGTGTGTGACATACAGGAGTGTGTGACATACTTGCAACGCCGTGTGCATTTCTCTATACTGTGTGATCCAAGGAGCCCTACGAGGCTGCAATCTCCATTGGAAGGCATTTCTGTTGCCTGCCAGGCTGCAGAGGGCCGCTCCTTAAGGGCAGTGCAGTATTTCAGCAGCTGCCTGGAATGTTCGGGAAGGCACTGCATAGCAAGGGAGGGCACTGCAGGCTCAATTCATTTCCTCCCAAGTAACATTGTGAGTCAGGTGAGCAGGACTCGCACTTTACAGATCAGGTCCCTGGGGCCCAGGTCTATGAAGGGAGGAGATAAGATTTTAAATTCCAAATTGCATGATTATTCTCACCATATTATACTGGGCGTCCAGTAAGAACATGGTTAAGTGAATGCATTTTGTGTCCATTTTCAAAGATCAAGGTCAGTGGATAAAAATAGATAGATAAATGTTCATGGAACATTGAATGCCATCCCCTCTCCTCCCAAATCATGCATTTAACCACAAAGTTTTCAGAAGCTCAGAGAGAGGAGGAGATTTAGCAGGGCACGCTCCAATTATGATGCAATGAGAACAGAAAGGAAAAGGCAAGAAGGCTATTGTAAAAACCTTATCCACTTGCAAATTATGAAACATACTCATTGATAACCCTGGAATCAAAAAGGGAACCCAGCCCAGCTGGTGTGGCTCAGGAGCCAAGAGGTCACCTGGTCAATTCTTGGTCAGGGCACGTGCCTGGGTTGCAGGCTTCATTCCTAGTAGGGGGCATGCAGGAGGCGCCAATCAATGATGGTTCTCATCAATGTTATCTCTCTATCTCTCTCCCTTCCCCTCTCTCTCTCTCTCTCTCTTTCTCTCTCTCTCTCTCTCACAAAGTCAATTAAAAAAAATTTTTTTTAAAAAGAAAACCAGAGAGGAAATTAAAGTTATTGGGAAAGAAATAGAAAAAAAAGAACATTTCGTTACTAAAATTTCTAAACACCATAAAAGTTGTACTCAGAAGAAATTTTTTATAGTTTATTAAAGAATAAAGAAAAATTAAGGCAACTTATTACTCAGTTTAGAAAATAAAGAGAAACAAAGTAAACCTGAAAAAATAGTAAGAGAAAATTAATAAAGATAAAAGCTGAAATTAAAGGGTTGAAAAAATGGGTAAATATATCCAATGGATAAATATTTTATTGGAAAGACCAATAAAATAATCCCCTTCCAAGCCCAAGTAAATAAAAAGACAAGACTGCAAAAAGAATACAAAACAAAGGGGGGGGGGAGGGGAAGAACTGACAAAAGAAACACCACAAAATAAATTTAAGTCATTTTGAGATTTGTGTAAATAAACCTGACTTGAAAACCATAGAAAAAGATGATTTCTTAGCAAAATATAAGTTATCAAAACTGACCCCAGAAGCAGTGGAAACCTTGAAGATACCAATTACCATGGAATAGACTAAAAAAGGTAATTAAAAAATCACAACTGAAAGGACTCCAGGACCAGAACAAATAATAACAGTATTACTTGAACTGTTGCACATGAGTGAAGAAAAACTTACTGCAAATGTGATACACTAGCTAATCCTGAAATAGGGTGTAACCACAGGAATACCAGTTTCTGCAGGAGAAATGGTATAAAGGGGAAGTTCAGTCATAGATTCTAGCCATTGGACAGAGCTGAGTGTGGATATCACTGCCACTGTGGTTTAGGGGGCAGGGCCCAGAGGTGTGTGGGAGACTTTATGGAAGGAAATATTAATCTATCTTTAGAATATCCTCAGAGACTAGGTGTGAACTAATATTTACTAACTCACCTAAGCACTATTTTTAACCTATGGAGGTTTTTGGTCAGTGCCTCATGTTGCAGCTGATGAGTTTTATGTCTTTACTAGAGGCCCAGTGCACAAAAGTTTGTGCACTCGGGAGAGGAGGGGGTCCCTCAGTCCAGCCTGTGCCCTCTTGCAGTCTGGGACCCCTCGGGGGATGTCCACCTGCTGGCCTAGGCCCACTCCCCAGGGAATTAGGCCTAAGCTGGCAGTCAGACATCCCTCTGGTAGCCTGGGAGCCCTCATGGGATGTCCACTTCCAGTGGGGAGCAGGCCTAAGCTGCAGTCAGACATCCTTAGTGCTGCTGAGGAGGCGGGAGAGACTCCTGCCACCAGCGCTGTGCTGGCAGCCATCAGCCTAGCTTGTGGCTGAGCAGAGCTCCCCCTGTGGGAGCGCACTCACCACCAGGGGGGCAACTCCTGCATTGAGCATCTGCACCCTGGTGGTCAGTGTGTGTCATAGAGACTAGTCATTCCCAGTCATTCTGCTGTTAGGGTCAATTTGCATATTGCCCTTTTATTATATAAGATAGAATTATTATATAGGATAGAGGCCTGGTGCATGGGTGGGGGCCGGCTGGTTTTCCCTAAAGAGTGTCCCAGATTAGGGTGAGGTCCCTGCTAAGGTGCCTGGCCAGCCTGGGTGAGGGGCTGAGGGCCATTTTCAGTCTGGCCACAGTTCCTTCAGGGTGGGGGGTCCTGCTGGGGAGCCTGGCCAATCTGGCTGAGTGGCTGATGGCTATTTGCAGGCTGGCCGACCACCCCCCCAGCAGGGACTTTCACCTCATGAGGGTGTGATCCAGGGCGGGGGTCCCCCTGGGGTGCCTGGCCAGTTGTGGTGAGGGGCTGATGGCTGTTTGCTGGCTGGCCACGGCCCCCAGCGACCCAAGCTTCCAGTGAGGCTGGCTGAAAGCACGTATCTGGGATTTATTTACCTTCTATAATTGAAACTTTATTGTCTTGAGCAGAGGCCATAGCCGGCCAGGGAAGGCGAGAAGCCTGGCTTCCTCCATCGCTGGGGAAACCAAGACTCCTCCTTGCTCCAGCTCCGTTGCTGCCAGCCACCATCTTGGTTGGGTTAGTTTGCATATAGTCACTCTGATTGGCTGGTGGACGTGGCTTGTGGTGTAGCAGAGTGACACCAATTTGCATGTTTCTCTTTTATTAGTGTAGATATGCTGTGTACATAAGTTTATACACCAGGAGGCAAAGCTGTGTGGTGGTAAAGAATGGGGGTTCTGGGATCAAACTGCCCAGATTTGATTTATAGTTTGACTATTTATTATTGGCCCTCTGTCCCTCACTTTCTCATCTGGGAAATAGGGATAATAAAAGTATATAGATACACATAAACTGCTGAGTATAGGGTCTGGGACAAAGTAAAAATAGATAATGGCAAAATTATTAATTTTCACCATCATCTTTATCATTACTTTTGAGAGGTTTGAGAAAGACTGTGGACTTTGAATCAGGCTGGCATACGTCTTAGCTTTGTCATGGACATGCTTTGTAGCCTTGGAGATTTTAGTCTGTGCATAATGTTGATCTGAACTTATTTTTTTTAATTGTGGTAAAATACACATAACGTGGTATTTACCTTTTTAACCATATTTAAGTGTACAACTCAGTCACATTAAGCTAAATTTTCTTTCACTATTGTGCAACCCATCACCAACATCCATCTCCAGAACTCCGCTGTCATCCCAAACTGAAACTCTGTGACCGTTAAATAATAATTTGATTGAACTTAGTTTAAACATCATTTTTCTCCGCATCCGTTAAGGTCCGCATACTTGAAGCTAGGTTGCTAGAATTAAATGTGGTAGAAATTGCAAAGCCCAAACACCTTATAGGATCTCAGTACTTTTCATCCATTGGTTCCACCCCCATGGATACACCTTCAAAACCCCCAGTGCGCACGACAGGGTCCTTTGCAGCCACACCGGTGGCCCAGTCCCTGCCTGTGCCCACCCCTTTCTCTGGTGACGTTTCCCCCCAGATACCTTGTCTTGTGAACATGCACAGCATATGCAACGTGTTAACTCTTTCCAGATGCCAAGAATGTGCTAGGTGTTATTTGCGAGATAACTTGCCCATTAGATTTATTGTATAAATTAGGCCAAAAACTAATGTGGAAAGAGGAAACCAACAACCATAGAAAATTTATTATTTTGAATTTTTTTTTAAAACTTTCCTTGAAGCTGAAATGTGGTTTTCACTCACACAGGACTACAAAGTAGAGATTTCTAGAATTATTCAAAGACGGTCTTTTCTCCACACCTTTTTTGAGTTACATTAAAAAAAAATTTTTGGAATAGTAAAGGCAGCCCCGACTTGGTTTAAGAACCCGATAAACTTGAAAGGATGAGAGGCGTGGCAGTGATGTTTTTACCAGATTATCCTGTTTTTGCACTGAATTCCTCCTCTGCATACCACTTCTTCCTTTTCACATATGTTTTAATATCAGCAGAACATTTTCAGTGACCTCTCCTCCAGCCCACAATTTGAAATACTAAAATTACTTCAGGCCCTGGAATATATCGATGAGGGCAAAGGTTGCTTTTGATTTTCGCCTTTGTGGCATTTCCTTTCTTTCTGGCTTTTTCTCCTTCTCAGTGGAGAGGCTGTGACCTCTCAATATGATAGGGGGTGATGGTGTTTAGATCTATCAATATACTCATTTGTCCTCTAAAAGCCTGTTTCTTTTCCTAATGTCATCCACATGTCTGACCTAGACTGTGAAGTGCTTTGTTCCTGGGTCACCCCTAACTAGTAAATCGTTCTCTTAACTGGGAGTCCTGTAAAGCCAAGTGTCACATGTATTCTTCTTGTGAAGCCTGAAGGCTTCAGAAATGAACCAGATCCCGGCTGTCTGCCTCCTATTAGCCTCGCTTGCCTTAGAGGTTGGCATCACCAGCATAGAAACTGATTGCAGGGTCTCACCAGAGGTTGGCAGTGTTAGATTATGGGCCACAACCCACGTGTGACAACTATTTCACTCTCGTTTGTGTGTGATGTGAAATTACAAGCTGTGTTTTAACAGTCCATTTGGCTCAGCCTTTCTTAAACTGTTTTGTGAGATCTTAGAAGGTGTGTGATGTAAAAAGGGTCTGAAGTCCAATACATGTTAGAAATGCTGAATTAAAATTAGAAGAGTTTTTTAGGAAGGAATATCTCAGAACTGTTAGCCTAAGCATATGGATTCCAAGTGGGGGGTATTTTATGCAGCATTTTCCAAATTTTATTTGATCCAAAACCCCCTAGGGGGTTACTGTAGAACAGGCCTAGGATTCTCAAACTATTGTAACGAAGAACAAGTTTTATGGTTGTGGTAAAATATACATGACATAAAATTTACTATTTTAGTCATTTTTAAATGTATGATTCAGTGACATGAAGTACATTAACAATGTTGTTGCAATCGTCGCTACTATCCATTTTCAGAGCTTTGTCACCGCAATTTAAATCGCCATGCTACTGGATATAAAATTGTTGTTTTGGTTCCCACTCTGTTGTTATTGTTAGTTTAATTTCTACACCAATTTGGACCAGTATGTAATCCCATCACCATTAGCTACACATTCCAACAACATGCAGTTGGGACAACATCGTAAAATGGTCTATGCCCTGTTCAATGAAATGTGTCCATTGGTCACACATTTGGATGTGATTAGAATGCCAGGTTGTTATAAAAGTTCCAAACTACGAATTTTCAATTCTGCGTTTATCTCATCCTGGCCCACAGTGTGCCTACCACCGCTGTGAGACGTGCTGAAGTCTTACTTCATATGTCAAATATCTGAGTATTGTGCAAGGAGGTATGATAGATGGTTCAAGCAGTTTTGTTCTAACATAACTGAAAGCTATTTTTCATTCAATTCCCAAAATGCAATTAGTGAATTATGCTGGAAAGCAATCTGGCAATATAACATAATAATGCTTATGTTGAGTTTCAGTGTTAGTAATTGGGAGACCAGTTCAGTCATTTTTTGGAGGGATATAGGCTTTGGAATCTAGACAGCTTTTCCAATAGGCTGGCTCCCACCCCATTTCTCCTGAGATAGCATTGTGGTGCTGACTCTCATGTGGGCTTCGATGTCAAATCTTTGAGAAGAGAAGCAGCTGTCTCATGGATGATCATGAGTCTGGAATTCAGAAAGAGGTCAAATCAAGATGCTGGAGGCTTTAGGATTGGACACTCTACTTCCCTATAATTGTCCCAAGGGAAGAAGAAAGAGCTCGCACTGCTGGGCTGGGGAGGGGCTGTGCTGAAAAAGCTCTTCCAACCAAGTTCGTTAGGTAACTTGTGCCTTGTACCTGCTTCATTCTGGCCTCAGGCCTGTTAACTTCAGGAAACTGAGGCAGCATTGCAGCTCAGTGCACGGGGAACTCCTTCAGAAGAACATCCTTAAAGGAAAACTAAATTTGACCAGCTGTGTTGAGAATGCCAACAATGGTGGTAATAATTCTGTATTCTGCTCTCTATGAACTTTCAGAGAAAAATCCTCATCTGGTCCACTTTTGTGAAGGCAGCCAGTGGGGCTGGTTTTGTCTGCCCTGGGCCTGCGTCCTAGGAAACCGAATTCTTATTCTTTTGGAAACTGCTCCCTGCCCCTAACCCTCCCTCACATTGATTAAAATGATTCATGATCTCTTTCACCCCATCCCGTTAGTCACTGTGGAAGGGAGCCTGACCCTAGGCAGGCCAGGGAGGGTCTTTCCTTTTCCTGTGATGTTTTTTGAACTGCAAGCGGAAGAGAGAATTAGTCCTGTCAGAGGTGACGACCGTGGGTATGAACTGTGGGAAGCAGGGATCCATGTGGAGAAAAACGTTGTGTGCAGTGAGGGCAAATAAGCCAAATGCAGAGCAAGTAGACAAGAGGTGACACAGTTGTGGGTTCCAAATACACGAGGCCCTGGCTCCCAGTTGTTTCAAAGAGTCAGCGGCATCCCCCTCCTCCCTGAGGCTGGGAGGCACTGAGCTCTGAAATCCAATATAGACCTATTTCCATCTGGGCTTCTGTCTCATGCAGATAAGAGTCCCACTCTCACCCTGGCCCCTTCCTGACCAAAGCACTTAGCACATTGCCTTTCTGCAATAAATATCTTTGAAAAATTTTGAAAATGTTCAACCAAAGTTAATATAGCACAACTGCTGGCTGTTTGATCTTCACTCTAACACACAGTCCCATTTTGCTGCCATTGCTGAAAAAATGTTAACAGATTGTTTTCAAAGGCCTTAAAATATCCAACTTGAAATCTTGGGGGGAAAAAGTTATTAGATACAGAACTTGGGGTGGGTGAAGTGGAAGGATTTAACTCTTGGGGGCTGATGACATCTGTCCATTGATGGGGAAGACGTGAAGCAAGGCAGAGAGAATGAAGAAGGAAAAGGAGGCTTGTAAAACCCTGGATGAGGACTAGGAGAGGGATGCCCAGAAGGATTACCAAGTGGATCCCAAGGGCCCACTGAGGTGGCAGCTCATAAATTGGTAGCAGACCCCGAAACAGCACCATCATTTCCAGTAGCACCAGGAGCAGAGCATTGGGGATTTTGGGTTATCAGTAAATAATTCTCCTCTCTTCCCTTCCCAGCTGAGACATAAACACAGGAGTCAGAGATCAAAATATCAGCTTTGCTTCTCATGAAACAAATAGGGCAGCCATGTGAGTTTGCTAATCCTCACTCCCAAATTAAACAAATTTATCCACCCATTCCTAGCACAGCTGGTCAACCACAGGCCTCCCCCACAGAGACAGGCCTCTTACCACATGGCAGAGACAGTACACATGTGTCCTACAGCCAGGCTGTCTTCCATGGAGAGGAAGCCCATAGTGGCTGAGTTGAGCATTCCCCCCTCGCTCCCCCCACCCCTCACCCTCCCACCCCACCCTGTTCCTTCTCCCAAAGCACCTTGAGGAGGAACAGTGAGGGGCCAAGAGTGCTTCCCTCCAGGTAGAAACATGAGGAGGGGCATACCTGATGGGTTGGGTAAGCTGCCAGACTCATTTCCAAGACTGACTGTTCCATCAGTGCTGTTTCCTTTTCCTAGTCCTTATTCCCTAATAGAAAGAAAGACAGAGAAGTAGGGGATGTTGGAGATGCCAGCAAGTACTTAAATAATCACACTGGCCTGGCCTGGATCCGGAAGGGAATTAGGCAATGAGGGGAGAGAGAAATGGTCTGAAGGAAAAGGGCCAAGTCTGGAAAGAAAGAGCAGGAGAAGGAGTAATGAGAACCCTGGAAGGAGCGGGGCTCAGGCCCAAGAGTAGGATGTTGGAGTTGAGGTTCCACAGGGCAGGTCTGGGTGATGGCTATGCTCCCGAAACGGAGTGTGTCTAAGTGAAAACTGTTGGAACTGAGGCAGTCCAAGGACTGGAGAGCCAGGTGTTGAACAGGTTGCCCGTGGAGAACTTAAAGCCACTGAGAATGTTGACTACAGTAAGCAGGGACCCTGGTGCCAGAGTCCTCGGTGATGGTGACAGAAATAATGAGTAAGGTGGAAGGTCATTATGGTGAGGGCTGATGGCTCAAGCTTCAACGAGGTGAGGATTGTTTATGAGGTGACAGAGAGGCAAGGGAGCCCTGGGACAAGCAGGGAGCCTTACCCGAGGCTTTCCTGATGGAAATAATCCACCAACCTTCCTCTGACCTGCCACTCTATCTCATCATCTCTTCTCTGATAAACATCCCCAAAGGGCCTCTGTGTGTTTTCTCATCATTTTCATTCTACACGGACTTTAGTTTCCTGCAGTCTGGTTTTTACCCTGTCATTCCTCTGAAATTCTCCCAAAAGTCAGTAATACCTTTCTAATCAGAAAGTTCATTCATTGATGTCCATTCCTAATAGACAGAAATATCACAGTGGAGAACACTTATTGTGCCACTGTTCTATTCTAAGCACTCTTACTTATATTTCCTTTTTTTATTAATATGTTTTATTGATTTTTTACAGAGAGGAAGGGGAAGGGATAGAGAGTCAGAAACATAGATGGGAGAGAAACATTGATCAAATGCCTCCTGTGCACCCTCCACTGGGGATGTGCCTGCAACCAAGGTACATGCCTTTGACTGGAATCGAACCTGGGACCATTCAGTCCACAGGCCGATGCTCTATCCACTGAGCCAAACCGGTTAGGGCCTCTTCTATTTTCATACTTAATTCCACACAACAGCCTTATGACATTATGAGTATTCCCATTGAAATTTATTTTTTTTAATATATTTTTATTGATTTCAGAGAGGAAGAAAGGGAGAGAGAGATAGAAACATCAGTGATGAGAGAGAATTATTGGTTGGCTGCTTCCTGCATGGCTCCTACTAGAGATTCAGTTGCAACCTGGGCATGTGCCTTGACTGGGAATCGAACTCTGATCTCCTGGTTCATAGGTCAAAGCCTAACCATTGAGCAACACCAGCCAGGCTCCCATTTTTTTAAATCATTCATTTATTTGTTTTATGCATATTTATTTATTTTTAATACATTTTTATTGATTTCAGAGAGGAAGGGAGGGAGAGAGAAATAGAGAGAAACATCAATGAGAGAGAATCATTGATTGACTGCCTCCTACATGCCCCCCCCCTACTGGGGATCAAGCCTGCAACCCTGGCATGTACCTTTGACTGGAATTGAACCTGGGACACTCCAGTCCACAGGCTAACACTCTATCCACTGAGCCAAATTGGCTAGGGCTCTATGCATATTTATTGAATGTTTACTTGTTATACCAGAGATTGTTTGAATTAATATTTAGGTTTTTAAAAAAAAAGAGCAGTGCAGAGGCCCTGGCAGGTATGGACCTGACTTGAATGAGTACCCACAGGAGCCATGTGTGGCTGCAGGGACAGGGGGTGTGGTGGAGAGGGGGTCAGAGAAGTAGTGGGCAGCCCATCCTGTAGGGCCTTGTAGGCCATTGCAAGGACTTGGACTTCAGAAGAGAAATCTGAGGCCGAGACCAGCCAGTCAGTGGAAGAGCTGAGACCCGCATTATTTGGTGCTGGACACACAGTGCTCCCTGCACAGTGCTCTCACTTGGCTTCCCTGGCAGGCTTGCCTGCTTCCTCTCCAGCACTGTTTGCTTCCCCATCCTCTCCCTGTCCTTAAAAGTCGGTATTCTGCATGGTCTGCTTTAGTCTCTCTTGTTCTGTCTGGACTGTCCTGGCAATATCATGCTCTCCCCAGTACCTGCGGGCGCATTCTGGTAAATTCCAAACATGCTTATTCTATTGGGGCCTCACTTGTGAGCTCCAGACACAAACATAAGCTCCTAATAAGCCATAACTCTTTGACTATGGAATGTTCTAAGCTTATTATTACCATTTTCCAAAAATCTCCCTCTGTTCCTCAATGGAGGTCTCAGTGGCGGAAAACCCTCCCATCAGCCCAAGCGCCCTCCATCTCCTGGTCCTCTACTCCCAAATCCACTCAACAGCCAAACCAACAAGGAATGCACCCATCCTCTTCCTGTTTTCTGCTCCGATGGCTCCTGGCTAAATTCAGGCTTCCCATCTCTCCCTGGGCTCCTGTAATCTCTTGAGCAGACCCTCTCTGCCTGTCGGATCTCTCTTGCTAACACCCGGCATATTCTCCTAGAGTAACTGTCAGATCCCAGGGCTGCTGTTGTGCTCATGAACTGGTCTTCATCACCCACCTCCCAGAGGACAGTCCAAATCCTTGGCAGGGCTCTCGCAGCCTTCCTCAAGCTAACCTCTCATCGTTTTCTTCACCTCCCCAGCCTTTCTTTCTCTTGCTGCAACCGCTATGCTTCTGCTCACTTCACACCCATAAAAGTTTTTCTTCTTCAAGCAGCCGCCCCGCTGCCACCCTCTGGGTTAAAACTCCCCAGAATTCCTCCCCGCAGAACCAGCCGCTGCTGCTCTCAGCAGAAGGCCTGGTATCCTCATTAAGGGCTCCCGGCAAACACAAATGCCTTGGAAGTCTGGCGGGTGCTCACTGTGGCTGGGTGTCCGCCAAGCTCGGCTGGAACCCGTACAGGCCGAGAGAGCAACCGTGAACACACGGCAGGTACAGGAAATCCCTGAATTCTATTAATTGTGGCGGAAATTCCTGGAGATATTTTGGTAATCTATTCCTTCGGTTCTGAATTTCATAATTGCATTTCTGATAAAGGGAGTCTGTTTACTTCACGTGTAGAAAACCAAGCAAAAACCATGTTTCAAAAAGCTTTAAGGGAAAGGTAACATTAGTGCTGGTTACTGATTTTCCAAAAAAATCTGAGTCTTCTGAGACATGCTTGCAAATATTTCTGAAATATCCTAATTCTCATTAAGATTTTTAAAGTAAATATTTATTATAGAAAATCTATGAAAGTAATAAATTCACCCGATGTAATAAATTCCAGTTTCCATTTTGACATTTCCACCTAGTCTTTTCATTTATAGAAATTATATGGATACTCTATACGTATTATACTTTATTATTTATTTTTTAATCCTTACCCGAGGATATTTTCCCATTGATTTTTAGAGAGAGTGGAAGAGAGAGGGAAAGACAGACATAAATATCGAGATGAGAGAAACACATCAATTGGTTGCTTCCTGCATGGGCCTGAGCTGGGGAGGAGCCTGCAACCAAGGTACGTGCCCTTGACCAGAACTGAACCTGAATCCTTCGTTCCACAGACGTATGCTCTGTCCACTGAACCAAACCAGCTAGAGCCATATTACATTAAAATACCTAGTGGCATAGGTATTTCAAATGAGCATTACCTTCACTTTCAAATTCAAATGAGCATTACCTTCACTTTCTGTGAACTCCACTTCCACCATCATGTTGGCCTTTCCCTACTGGGGGTAAAGGGAATAAAGCCAAAAAGATCAGGCACAGAGGGGGCTTCCCACTGCCTGTCTGGTTTCTCTAGAGAAACACTAAGAACCAGTGCCTTCCTAGAGCCAGAAAGCTGCTCGCTACTCCTCAGTGGATGAAGGAAAGAGAGACGCCCCTTTCTGGTTGGAAATGACAGCTGGAGAGAGGGAAAGTCTTGCCTTCTGAAAACAAGGGGGAGAAGGGCCTGGATGAGGCAGGGATATGGGGGCGGGGGGCGCGTGCGCTGCACTGGAATGAATTACTGACTCCCCTGCCTCTTGATCTTTCCTCCCATGGCACTGCCTTGGGCAAGGAAGCCTTTTCTCTGGCCTCTGGAATCCTCCATCCGACTACAGCTATAGCCAAGAGGGACATGTGGTTGGCATTTCTGAATGCAATTTCCCAGTGAAACGTTGTTCTACTCAGCGGTTAAGTTCCATAATGTAATTATTACTCCCCTTCAGGGACAGTTTGGATTAAGTAGGCTTTTCTGGTCTAAACTGGGAACCACTATGTAAGATTATTTCTCTAGGATAATTACAAATGATGACTTACAAGCAATTACCTTACAAATGGACTTCTGGTACATAGCCTTTGCCTGCATTTGAAGCTTCCTGTGTGAAAGCACCAAATTGACAGTGAATAACAGTAACGAAACAAAAACACCAACTACATGTTGTTGTTTTTCTTTTTTCCATCTACCATGTAACTGACAAGGGCTGTAAATACACACTGTGTCTGTTTTTCATGAGTGGACAAACTGTTCATCATCTTGCCTTCTGTGACCTGAGTTGACAAGAATGTCATAATAATAACTACTATGTAATGAGTGTCCCAGAAAGTACCAGACACTAAGCTGTGTTCTTACTATGTATTTTCTGCAATTCTGATGTCCCTGTTAGGTTTATGACATCCCCCACCTTCCAAAATAGAAATATAAGGCTCAGAATGGTTAGGAGTTATGCGCAAGATCACAGAGCTAATACATGGAGAAGGCTGGGACTCTGCCTACCATCCTTCTGATCCAAAGCTGTTATGCTGTGTTCCTTGATATATTTGTTGTTCTCTTGCTTCCATTGTCTAGTTTGAAGTCACACCTCTGTTTATATGTATCTTGAACAATTCCAGCTACTTGATGGATCATGAAAATTAATCTTGAAGATAAGAGATTTTTTTTTATCTTTATTGTTCAAATTATTACAGTTGTTTCTCTTTTTCCCCCCATAGCTCCCCTCCTCCCAGTTCCCACCCCATCCACTGCCCTTATCCCCACCACTGTCCTCATTTATAGGTGTACGATTTTTGTCCAGTCTCTTCCCACACCCCCAACACCCCTTTCCCGCTGTGAATTGTCATTCCACTCCCTTTCTATGCCCCTGATTCTATTCTATTCACCAGTTTATTCTGTTCTTCAGACTTTTTTTATTCACTTGATTTTTAGATTCACTTGTTGATAAATATGTATTTGTTGTTCATAATTTTTATCTTTACTTTTTCTTCTTCTTCCTCTTCTCAAAGGATACCTTTCAGCATTTCATACAATACTGGTTGGGTGGTGATGAACTCTTTTAGCTTTTTCTTGTCTGTGAAGCACTTTGTCTGACCTTCAATTCTGAATGATAGCTTTTCTGGGTAAAGTAATCTTGATTGTAGGTTCTTGCTATTTATCATTTTGAATATTTCTTGCCACTCCCTTCTGGCCTGCAAAGTTTCTGTTGAGAAATCAGCTGACAGTTGTTGGTAACTGACTGCTTTTCTCTTGCTGCTTTTAAGATTCTCTCCTTGTCTTTTGCCCTTGGCATTTTAATTATGATGTGTCTTAGTGTGGTCCTCCTTGGATTCCTTTTGTTTGGGGTTCTCTGCACTTTCTGGATCTGCAGGTCCATTTCTTTCACCAGGTAGGGGAAGTTTTTGTAATTATTTCTTCAAATATGTTTTCTATATCTTGCTCTCTTTCTTCTTCTGGCACCCCTATAATTCTGATGTTGGTACACTTAAAGTTGTCCCAGAGACTCATTACACTATCTTCATATTTTTAGATTCTTTTTTCTTTTAGCTTTTCTGGCTGGGTGGGTTTTGCTTCTTCATATTTCATATCTTTGACTTGATTCTTACGATCCTCTCATCTGCTATTAGATTTCTGTATATTATTCTTTATTTCAGTCAGTGTATGCTTAATTTCTAGCTGGTCCTTTTTCATATCCTCGAGGGTCTCACTAAATTTATTGGCAGCCTCTAGAATATTCTTGAAAAGCCTTTGAACTCCATATCCTGTCATTTGCTTTCCTCCATTTCTGTCATTTGTGACCTGTTTCTTTGTCTCCACATTTTGGCTGCTTCCCTGCATTGAGAGAGTGGCTTTAATCAGCTGTGTCTATGGTGGGAGAACTTCTATGCTGGAGATACCCTTATGAGGCAAGACTTGCTTTAGTGGGGCTTTGGTGCCCACTAAGTCTGCCCCCTAGTGCGTCCCTTATGAGTTTGAGGAGTCGTAGACTGGGTGGTCCTGCTCTGACCACTGGGTACACAGTCTCTTGTATCTCCAAGGAGGTGCTATATTAGCTTCTGCCTGGGGCTTCCCAGCCTTTTATATGCAAAAGCCTCTGTGCGCAGCCTCTGTGCCCCTCTGAGGCAGGGTCTCGGGGAGTCTACAGGGTGGAGCAACCAGCAATGGCCAATTCTCAGCCCAGCCCTAAGAGGCACCGGGTTGCAGTGACCCTCAGCACCACTGAGAGAAAGCCGCTCTGGAGTTTCTCCCGCTGCCCGATGGTGCCCGACAGTCCAGCTCCTCTCCGTATGATTCTGAGTCCCCAGAAACTCGCCTGGAACTGGAGTTCAGAGCTGTTGGGAGCTTGTGCCTCCCTCCGGTACAAAATGCTGCCAGCCCTTTCCGCGAGCTCCTTCGCGTGCGCCTCCGTACCGCTGCACTTTATTTCCACACCTCCTCTACGTCTCAGTCTCTTTCTAGTTGTTGAATTTTCACTCAGCCAGCCGTCCTGTGGGTCTGGGTGATGTCCGTTTTTTCTTTTCAGTGTAGTTTTGAAATAGTTGTGCCCAGCAGCAATTCCAGGTGTTTACCTATGCCGCCATCTTGGTTTCTGGAGATTTTTTTTATAAATCCTTATTATTTTACCTATTAGGAATTTTGTTGTGTTTTTTTTTTTTTCATTCTTATGAGTACTTAGAACTTAGTACTTACTTTATTTTAAATATTTAGTAAGTACCCAGCATAGCAGCGATCCTCAACCTGTGGGTCTAATGACCCTTTCATAGGGGTCACCTAAGACCATCCTGCATATCATATATTTACATTACGATTCATAACAGTAGCAAAATTACAGTTATGAAGTAGCAACAAAAATAATTTTATGGTTGGGGGTCATAATTTTATGGTTGAGGAACTGTTCTAAAGGGCCAGCAGGTTGAGAACCACTGCACTATAGGCTAAGGACACTGCTACACTCTGGGGATAAAGACCATCCAGGGCCTTCCTACATCTTGTCGTTGGAGTGAGCTGGGAGGGGAGCGAAATACAAGGAGTTATTCAGAGAAGAGGTCCTGTGGAAGGTGGAAAGCCCAGACCTCAACCCTGGGCCCTGGGGACTATTTTCATAACACATCGCAGGCCCACAGGTTAATGAAATGGGAAACCACAGGGCCAAGAAGAAGAAGGAATTAATGCATGCTAGTTACATAAACAGCAGTATAAATCCATATATTCATATGAGTCTAGCACAAAATGGACTCTGTTAGGAACTGTATGTCACGCATCTGTGTTGGATGGAGATTCGTGTTACAGTGTTTTCCAGTTAGCCAGAAATGGTCACTTTCCATCAGCAGTACTTAAACATTTACCTCAGTCACTTGGCAATAGTTGTCTCGGAGGTGACTGAATTTTTCCCTTGAATTTTATGAAATTGGCTTTGCTAGTGAAGTCATAACTCTATATAGTTGAATATATTTCTACAAATGTAAAAAACTTTTTCCAAAAAAATTTTATTGAAAATTTTCAAATGTACAGGCAAGTCCAAAGAGTACCGTGGTGTATGCCTGCATAACCACTTACCTACAACAGGGCCGGTGGACTCTACTCTGGGCCCAAGCCAACCCACTGCCTACTTTTATAAATAAAGTATGTGGGAGTATGGAGCCTCCCGTTTACTTATGAATTGTCTGCCTACAAAACAGAAGTGAGTCTCAACCAGAGACTACCATAGGTCCACAAAGCCATGCTTACCATCTGGCCCTTTACAGAAAATGTTTTCCAATCTCTGATCTAGATTCACTAACTGTTGATCTTTTGCTATATTTGCTGGATCTCCTTTTCCATGTCAGGCCCACATTCATTCATTCTCTCTCTTTCATTCTCTCTCTCTCTTATATGCATGCACACAAATATATTTTTGACCATGAACCATTTGAAATTATCTTATAGATATAATTGTTATAGGCATGATAACTCATCCCTAATAATTCATATACTTGATTAAAAATAAAGGCATTCTCCTTGACTGGTTAGCTCAGTCGGTCAGAGCATCGTTCCAATATGCCAAGGTTACAGGTTAGATCTACAGTCAAGTCACGTATATATAAGAAGCAACCAATGAATGCATAAGTAGGTAGAACACTAAATCAATGTCTTCCTTCTCTCCCTCTTCTTCTCTCTCTAAAATCAATCAGTCAGTCAATCAATCAATCAATCAGTTGAGGCATTCTCTCATATAACCACAATCTCATTGTCGTCATGTCTAAAAAAATTAACATTCATTTAAAACATCATACAACATATAGGCTATATCTAAATTGGACTTTTATCACCTCAATTACTTTTTCTTTTTGGGTCAAGGATCCAGTCAAAGCTCATAGATCATGTTCAGTCATCATGTGACTTTAATGTCCAATTTTGCTTTTTCATGACATTGACTTTTTTTTAAGTCTTAAAGAACTCCTTTTGAAGCCCTACAAAGTCATAATAAGTTTGTAATAATATTGCATGAGTGAAAGTTGAATAGAATGATCATTGTAAATCAGTGTCTTCCACCTCTCCCTTGGAAATGAGATGCTGTTGTACTGCTTGGCTTCTGAAACTAAAACATTAATATGTGAGTTTTGCTTGGAATTGTAAATGTGGAAAAATCACAGTGTGAAGAGCAGGGCAGATGGGAATTTGCGAGTTGCATTTTATATAATTAAAGGCACAGTGCTTCCTGCCCTCTCTGGTTGCGGCCCCTGTTAGCTCTTGGCTGGAGGGTTCTTCCTTCTGGCTTTTCTCCTGACTGGGGTCTGGCTCCCGTCCAGCATCATTAGTTTGCAGCAAGAAGTTGGAAGGAGACCTGCAGTTATTTAAATCTCCCAGCCCAAACTGGCCGGCCTGGCTGGTAACACAGCGCTTTTGTGTGTGCAGTCTGTGTGCTGACTGCAGCATGGTGCTCAGACATGCATCTGGGCATCTGGGTATGCACACGAAAACATGCCTCCTCACCTTTCTTGAGAACAAGAGATGCCCCATTCATGTGCTTCCTATGGAACCACGGGGTAGTTACAAGACTGATCTTCTTATTGTGCTTGCAAATGATTCCTAGAGAGTACCAGGATGCACCCTTTGCTTTGCTTTGCTCCAGGCTGGAAGCCTTCATTGCTCACAGACCAACCAGAAATATGCCCTAGAAATATGTATCTGAACAGTTGGATGCCCTAGAAAAAAACTTACCTGGACATAGAAAAATCTTTGGACATGGGAGGGAACATAGAAAAAATCCAAGGACAAATTTGATAATTTTAAAATGTGCAAAGTAATTGAAGGAGAGATTGGCCAGGGTATAGATGACTTCAGAATATGACCAGCTCATTGTTAGTCTACAAGAGGCCTTCTGAATGACACAGGTCTTGTGAATGATGGCCCATCTTGCCTGCTGAAAAAAATCCAGCGACACAAAAAAGAAAAAATTCTGGGAAGGGCCATGAGTCTGGTCTCTCCTCATTGGTCTCTCTCTCCCATCTTGTTCCTTTTAAGTCCTTCCTTCACCCTGTCTACCTCTCCAACCATCTGCTGCTGCTGCAGATCCGGGCATTCATTTCTCAGATCACAGCCCGTTGGGGACTTTTATAGCCTGCCTTCCACGGTTTTCAAGGCCCTCTTTGAGCAGCTCCCGACTCTGTAGCATCCTCTTCCTTTGGTGCTGACCTTAGATTTTATGCTTGAGTTCCTCATATATGCCACATTGTTCTGCATCTCCATCCTTCGTTGGCTGTGTGAACTTAGACAAGGTGCTTAATAGTTCTGTGCCTCCAACTGCTCGTCTGTAAATGAGGATGAAAGCTCTTGGAAAAACACTTAGCATATAAAAAGGGCTAAATAAATGTTAACAATTTATTGCTATTGCCCTTGTTGTTTTGAGCCTGGGTGTATTAATCTTCTTTATTGCTGCCTAGAAAATTACTACAAATTTAGCGCCCATTTAAATGAACACCCAATTATTATCTTGGGTTCTGCAGTCAGAAGTATGGACATGGCATGACT
>PVJC01026445.1:0-23988 GCA_004026665.1 Murina feae
TTTAATTATGATGTGTCTTGGTGTGGTCCTCCTTGGATTTTTTTTTGTTTGGGGTTCTCTGTGCTTCCTGGACTTGTAAGTCCATTTCTTTTACCAAGTAGGGGAAGTTTTCTGTCATTATTTCTTCAAATAGGTTTTCAGGCAGCTCATCTTTTCATGGTCAGTAGCCATTTGCTTTTCCTTTTTGGAATTTGTACTTCCATTTTCTATCCATTAGTAGCTCTTTTTATATCAATTTTCTAGGACCTTTTAATATTAGGAAGCTCAGCTCTTTGTGGTAGGAGCTGCAATTTTTTCTGCAGTGATAACATTAAGAAGTGAAAAATGCAAAGCACTGTTATTTTAGGAAGGTCATTCTGGAAGCCATGTAGAATGAAATAGAGAAGTGAGAACCAAGGCAGGACACTGACTGGAAGACCATGGCAATTGTCACATGATAAGGGCTTGACTGTCTGGTGACAGTGGGAATGGAAGGACTGAAATGACCAGGTTATTACCAAGGACTAATTAGCAAGAGTTAATAATTAGCAATGATAAGATGACAATAATAGTAGCTAGCAACAACAAGCCACATACTATGCTAAGTGCTTTATTAGCTTTAAGCCATGAGTTAGCTGGCTCTACTATTGCCTCCACTTCACAAATGAGAAAAGTGAGTTTTAGCACTTAAGGAACTTACTCAGATTCACACTAGATGTAAGTAGCAGGACCAAGGCTAACCCCAGGTCTATCCGACCCCAGCGGCCTGGCAGGGTGAAGGCAACTGATCAAAGGTCTGCAGTCTGAGTGTCTGAGTAATGCCTGGCTTGATGACAGGAATAAGAGCCAGGGAACAGCTGCCTCTGTGACTGGAGAGCAACAGACTCTCCTTTAGGTACACTGAGCATTTTTCAAAGCCTTTCATGTACATGATTATTCTTCCCACAATGTCTCTTTGAGTTGAAGGAGGTGATACATCCCCATTTTACTGATGAGAAGACTGAGGCACCATGACATTAAATAACCAGTCCCAGCTTAAAAGTCCTATTCTCTGGGAAACCTTCCCTGAAACCCAGAGCAGGTCACATACTTCAGTTATATGTGCCTTATAGCCTCCTTTCTTTCCTGGCATTTGTCACAGTTCTCAGTTACACATTTATATCTGTTCTTTCCTTTTAATTTCTGTTGCTCTGTAGACTGGAAGATCCATATCTGGTTTTGCTTTTGTTTTGTTCCTAGTTTGGGGCCTGGAACATTATTTGCAGTCAGTATGTATTTATTGAATGAATGAATGAATGAATGAACTCCAGGCTTTTAGACCCTTTGCCCTTTTATCTTTGTACTAGAGGCCCAGCACAAGAAATCGTGTGTGGGGTAGCTAGCCACCCCGCCCGCCGCTTGCGGCCCCGCCCTGTTGCTGCTCTGGGGTGGGGTGGGGGGGCAATAGGGGAGGAAGGGGGGGGGGAGGAAAGAGAGGTGGTCAATGTTCCTCATGGCGACTGGTCAAGCAGTCGTTATGGTCGTTATGTATGGTCCCTGGCCTTTTATTATACAGGATTGTATCACAGAGCTCCCTATAAGCTAAATAAATATAATGCCTTGGATGTGGGCTGTGCTATAAACAATTTTAGGGTTCAAATCTCTTCAAGCCAGCTTTCATATTAATGCTTAAACAGTAAAACGCTGGGTCGCTTCAGCCAAAGGGACATATAAAAAGACAACATAATCAGTGATATGGAGTTGATGGCTTTTTGGGCAGTGCAAGCAGCCTTGTCAGGGAGCACTCAACCTCATGTTGATCCTGCCACAGTAATTTGTTGAGTCCCACCCCATAATATCACTAGTTAATAGGCAAAAGGGGAGGCATTGGGCAAAATGCACTTTAAGAAAGAGTAGCTTTTCAAAATCCAGGTTTGCCCAGATCTAAATGGTAACAAGCCAGTCAAACCCTTGTCACATGACATTGCCATGGTCTTCTAGCCAGTGTTCTTCTGCCTTGGCGCTCACTTCTCTATTTCATTCTACATGGCTTCCAGATGTTTAAGCTATAATGGATGAAGACCAAACAGAAAATCTGAACTTCAACAATTGTAGACAGAGAGACTGAGAATTCCCTGAGTTAGTATGTAATATACCACTGATATAAAAAGCTGGCTGCTCTAATATGGACCATAGCAGCAAATGTTACAGTATTTTTGAGAGCCTTACCTTCTAGGTGCCTGCTCTATGAAGAGCTAGCCAAGGACTTGGTCATGGGAATCCCCAGTCTACCAAGTAGGGAAATCAACCCAACCTCCTAAATGCCTGTATGAGCACTGTCACATCAGCTAGAGAAGTCAAAGTAGGAGGACTACGGCTGGATAGAACCTCGATAAACATTTACTGAATGAATGAATGAATGAATGAATGAATGAATGAATGAATAAAAAAGAGATGGTACTCTTGACAACACAGGCTCACTTTTGACACAAGGTGCACCTCAACTTGATGGTCTACATCTGAATAACCTGTTTCAGGGCTTGCTTTTATCGCCAAACTCTGGACCCTTGGTCCCCCATTACTTCCTTAATCTGATGACCAGATATTTATTATTCAACAATTGGAAGAAAATACTCCAAAATGTCCCTGAATAGTTATGGAATTCCGTATTATTGTCATGTCCTTGTGGACATAGTTCTTTTTATTTTGTTTAGTGAGCATGCATTATTTCATTATTAACAATATCACTTAAAGAACAAATTCCTTGAGGCCCTTCTGCATGGAAAGCAACACTAGCCTAAGGAGACATGATGGTGAATCCGTCATCAGGAACAGACATCCTTGCGGAGAACATAGCATAGATACAAAGTGAGAGGAGGACTGGCTGCAGCAGAGGCCCCTGTACCTGGGGAAATCCAGAGAAGGAAGTGATTAAAAGTATTAGGAGACAGACTATTGATGCTGCTAAAAATAAAGGAGAGGGAGAATTTTTTTTGGGGGGGGGGGTGTGGAGTGGGAGAAGCTTTACTGTGGAAATGAGAGGAAACAAATGTATGTAAAACTAGTGCCATGGCCTCCTGCTGCCATCTTGAGTTACACCAGGAAAGGGTTCAGGCTGTCCTAGAAGTGGGTGAAGGTGAGCCGCCAGCACCACTGTTCTAGCACAGAGGAAGGAACCTGAGCAGCTGCAGGAAATGAAGGGAACATGAAGCCTACCAGTTCCCTTACATGGAAGGAGCCAGGCTGACAAGAAAACCTAACTGGCCCGGATGTACTCACTCAACCTTTGAGAGCAGACTTGGCTTTCCAGTCAAAGAAAGCGATTTTCAACCAATGTGCTGAGAGAATTTTAAAAACATGCAATACCAAGGAGAAACCAAGATGGCGGCATAGGTGAACACTGGAATTGCTGCTGGGCACAACTATTTCAAAACCACAAAGAAAAGAAAAAACAGACAGCACCCAGATCCACAGGAAGGCTGGCTGAGTGGAAATTCTACAACTAGAAAGAGACTGAGACTCAGAGGAGGTGCGGAAATAAAGTGCAGAGGTACGGAGGCACGCGCAAAGGGGCTTGCAGAAAGGGCTGGCAGCATCTCGTACTGGAGGGAGGCACAAGCTCCCGACAGCTCTGAACTCCAGTTCCAGGTAGTTTCTGGGGACTCAGAATCATACGGGGAGGAGCTGGACTGTCTGGCACCCGTTTGGTGCCAGGAGAAACTCCAGAGAAGCTTGAGACCCGGTGCCTCTTAGGGCAGGGCTGAGAATCAGCCATAGCTAGTTGCTCTGCCCTCTAGACTCCCTGAGAGCCTGCCCCACCCAAGCTGCATGCAGAGGCTTTTGCATATAAAAGGCTGGGAAGCCCTAGGCAGAAGCTAAAATAGTACCTCCTTGGAGATACAAGAGCCAGTGTACCCAGTGGTCAGAGCGGGACCACCCAGTCTACAACTCCTCAGACTCATAAGGGACACACTCAGGGGGCAGACTTAGTGGGCACCAAAGCCCCACTGAAGCAAGTCTTGCCCCATAAGGGTGTCTCTAGCACAGACGTTTTCCCACCATAGACACAGCTGATTAAAGCCTCTCTGTCAACGCAGGGAAGCAGCCAAAATGCAGAGACAAAGAAACAGATCACAAATGACAGAAATGGAGGAAAGCAAATGACTGGATATAGAGTTCAAAACCATGGTTATAAAGCTTTTCAAGAATATTCTAGAGTCTGCTGATAAATTTAGTGAGACCCTTGAGCATATGAAAAAGGACCAGCTAGAAATTAAGCATAACTGACTGAAATAAAAAATAATATACAGAGATCCAACAGCAGATGAGAAGATCGCAAGAATCAAGTCAAAGATATGAAATATGAAGAAGCAAAATCCACCCAGCCAGAAAAGCCAAAAGAAAAAAGAATCCAAAAATATGAAGATAGTGTAAGGAGTCTCTGGGACAACTTCAAGCGTACCAACATCAGAATTATAGGGGTGCCAGAAGAAGAGAGAGAGCAAGAGATAGAAAACATATTTGAAGAAATAGTGACAGAAAACTTCCCCTACCTGGTAAAAGAAATGGACTTACAAGTCCAGGAAGTGCAGAGAATCCCAAACAAAAGGAATCCAAGGAGGACCACACCAAGACACATCATAATTAAAATGCCAAGGGCAAAAGACAAGGAGAGAATCTTAAAAGCAGCAAGAGAAAAGCAGTCAGTTACCTACAAGGGGGAACCCATACGACTGTCAGCTGATTTCTCAATAGAAACATTGCAGGCCAGAAGGAAGTGGCAAGAAATATTCAAAATGATGAATAGCAAGAACCTACCATCAAGATTACTTTACCCAGCAAAGCTATCATTCAGAATTGAAGGTCAGATAAAGAGCTTCACACACAAGAAAAAGCTAAAGGAGTTCATCACCACCCAACCAGTACTATATGAAATGCTGAAAGGTATCCTTTGAAAAGAGGAAGAAGAAGAAAAAGTAAAGATAAAAATTATGAACAACAAATACAGATCTATCAACAAGTGAACCTAAAAATCAAGTGAATAAAAAAATCTGATGAACAGAATAAACTGGTGAATAGAATAGAATCAGGGGCATAGAAAGGGAGTGGAATGACAATTCACAGGGAGAAAGGGGCTTGGGGGTGTGGGAAGAGACTGGACAAAAATCGTACACCTATGGATGAGGACAGTGGCGGGGTGGATAAGGGCAGTGGATGGGGTGGGAACTGGGAGGAGGGGAGCTATGGGGGGAAAAAAGAGAAACAACTGTAATAATATGAACAATAAAAAAAAACACACAAAAAAAAAACCATGCAATACCTGATTATTAGTCTGGGGCACTGACTTCTTTTCCCTTGGATTGTTACATTTAAAAAATATGGCAACAGCCAACACAACAATAGCTATCCGGTGTGAGTGAATCAAAATTATACGTTTTTATTTTGTCAGATTGGCAAAAAATAACATATTTTTGGTGGGATGCAGAATTTTAGTAATTAGTTTGTGTGCTATGAGATGACAAAGGTTGAAAATCAATGGTCTAAGAAATGGTTTGTGAGATGTAGATAGGATTCACCCACCATCTTAGGATTCACCCACCTTAAAATCGCCCTAGCGATGTTTCACTTAAACCTCCATCACTAGCTGCTCATTCCTTTGTGCGGGGCACTGACCCCTCTCTACAGGTCTTTTTCTTTTTTTCTTCCCCCAAAACAATGTTAATCCTTAATGAACGACTAAACAGAACACTAGCTCAGAATGCGCCCTTTGCCCGGCAGCTCGACTTCCAGGAACCTTTCCTACGGAAACATTCACTCTCCTGTACACACTCAGATATGTGTGGCAGCATTGTTCACAGTTAAAAAAAAAAGAATTTATCCACAGAGGGATGACTAAGTGGAGATTAGAGCTTATCTATGCTATGGCACACACTATGCAGCTAGTGAGAATAAGGTACTGACACACGTATCTGTGAAATATTAAGTGAAAAAAGCACATTGCTCCATGAATGTAAAAATAACAGCCATCTACTTATGGGGGATGATGTGTCTAGGGGTACAAAATGCCTGAGAGAATTTCCTCCCGCTAAACTGTTGGAGAGGTGGGATTGACATGCGAGCAAGAGGGGACTTTGCTTTTTCCTTCATGTTATTCTAAACTGCATTTTTCCTCATTAAGCGCTGGTTGCTTTCCTAATGAAAGACAATTTACATAGTGCTTACTGGGAGCTTTATGTTCACTAATGCCCTCACCTCCAACAATAGTCCTATGAGATGGCACGATTCTTATCCTCTGTTATAGAGGAGGATATGGTCCCTGCCCAAGCCATACAGGGAAATGTGAAGATGCTGAGCTTTGGACCCAGGCCCTCTGGCTCAGACTCGTGCCCTTCTTAGTCATTAGGCTATGGTGCCTCCAAAAGGTTACAACAGACACATAGCCTGTGTCTAGCATCAGACACACCTGCATGTGACTCTCAGCTGCTGCTGATTATTTGCATGCTTCTTAGCCGTGTCTGACCTGTACATCAGCCTCCCCAGCTGAACATGGGGACTGATAGTCCCATATCTCATGAGACTGTTGTGAGAATGACACAGAACGTGCAGGCCCTGAGTGAGCACTGATAAATACGGACGGCTTCCTCTATTGAGATGAAACGACCAGCCCTTTACTGTGTATAACTTTCACTGGCTGTTTTCTTGGCTATTTGGTGCTTCAAGGGTAAGTGGAGGAGGAGGACTTGGAAATAAGCGTGAGTTGGCTTAGACTGAGAAAATAGAACACGTTGACGTAACCACCTTCTTCACAGTTTTGCCTGAAACTGGTCCAGTTAAGAGATTAATATTAATAGCATTTATATCGGTTTTTGAAGATTCTGGAGGAAAATATCTCACTTTTAGAATGAGGGTATTAAAGTCCAGGGATTGGTCCAAGGTCACTGAACCAATTAAATGATGGAGCCAGGACTGAAGTTTAGATTTTCTGATTTCACATTCCACCCTCTTTTTCATGACACACACTGCCTGAGTTGGAGTCAGGATATCAGGGTTGGGAAGCGGTAACTGCAGCAGCTCAGAAGGGAAGTGCTACAGAAATGTTAGGAGGATGGTCCTAATAGTGTCATCCCCCCTCTACCACCCTCCCCCCAGGAATGCTCCACCAGTCCACATGCTGCTGCTTCTGCATCATGGCCATGGCCTCCTCCCTACTTTAAAGCTGAACTGATTCACTGACAAATGTGACAGAGCCCCTCCCTGTGGGGACCAGCAGCCCAAGATCAGATTACCCTGTCCCTTTCTCTCCAGCTGTTTGTGGTCCTTATCTTCACAAGAGTCATTGTTCTACAAAACAGGACACAGCATCCTGGAGGAGACAGGTGACCTGAGCAGGCAGGTGGCTGCAGGCAGGTGGGAGGGTCCAGAGTGAGCCTTGCTCACTGCTCTGGGCTCCACAGCCCCTTGCCTCTGCCTGATCCTTCCTCAGTCTTGACTCAAGAGCACTGGGGTGGGGTCTGGGTAGAGCCAAGGAAGGATTGTCTGTCTGTGAGGCTCCTACTGTGCCACCCACTTTCAGGCTGAGTCGGTCGCTGGCGGGTCGAGAGCATTACCAGTCTCCAGAGAGAAGAGATGACAACCAGAAATGGATCAGGAAGACCCAGCATTCTCAGCCTTCTTTACAACAAGACACGCACGCACGTTCTCTCGCATGTGAGTGCCAGGGATGTGTGATCCCACAACGTTTCCCTTCAGTCAGAGACCCTTTGATTGCTGAAGTGTGGATAATTATTAAAGCTGGGGCTTGTTACAATGTCCTCTCTAGTTGTGTGCAGGCTTGAAAAATGCCATGATAAAAAGTTAATAAAAACTTAAGTAGCCTTTGGAATGTAAATGTATGAAAGTGGTATTATACTAGAGAATCTTGTATCTGTCCGTTTATTTTAAAAACAAGTTATTTCCACCCTAACCGGTTTGGCTCAGTGGATAGAGAGTCGGCCTGCGGACTCAAGGGTCCCAGGTTTGATTCCAGTCAAGGGCATGTACCTTGGTTGCGGGCACATCCCCAGTGGGGAGTGTGCAGGAGGCAGCTGATCGATGTTTCTCTATCCCTCTCCCTTCCTCTCTGTAAAAAATCAATAAAATATGTTTAAAAAAATAATAAAATAAAAATAAGTTATTTCCCATCTGTGCTAAGGCATTATCAGTATTGAAGTGCTTGTCGCACACCTCAGTCCCCATCCCAAGAGCAGCTAGAACAGCAAGTTGAGGGCTGGGCGAAGTCATCATTTTGGCCTTTTCCTTCCTCTCCAGCACACACACATTGTTTCTCTCTCTCTCTCTCTCTCTCTCTCTCTCTCTCTCTCTCTCTCTCTCTCTCCCTCTCTCCCTCCCTCCCTCCCTCCCTCCCTCCCTCCTTCCCTCCCTCTTCGTTGGTGTGGACTATTCCTCTTGAATGGTGACCATTTGAAACTCCTTCAAATGATTCTATTGACAGAACTGAGGTTCCCAGTAGCAAGAAGACAGTCAGGCACCTTAGAATTGGTTCAGTGACAGGCAGAGCACTAAGGAGGCTGTGGGGGGAAATAAACTAAATGTGAATAATAGCTATGTCTACCTGTGCTGGACTAAGAGCTTTACACACGTCATCTCAATCCTTTCAGCAACCCAGAGAGGTGGAGGTTATTAAGCCCATTTTACAGATGAAAAATCAGAGGCAGAGTAACCAGACCACTTCACACAGCTAAGATGTGGAGGCCCCTCGACTGAACTCCCTGACTCTACTATCTGCGAGTGTATCCCCTCCCAGCATGAACCCTGTTTCTCAGAGAGAGCAGGGGAGTTTGGGGGGAGTTGTTTGGGCAGGGCCCGGAATAGCAAAGAGACTTAAAAGAAGCAAGCTAGCTGTTAGCGCAGTGCCTGGCATTCAACAGATATTTGTGAACTGGACTTTTGAAGGGAGTTTCAACCCAGGGTGGAAGTGGGGGAGTCTGTGGTGGGGGTGGGCAGAAACCACAGTCTGGGCCTCCGTGCACACTTGAATTTCCCCCATTCGGGGAAACCACGCAGACAGGTTCCTAGGTGTGAGCCCTGAGGTCCACTCGCCCTGTGGTCTGGGAGTGGCAGCCTCGCCATTGGGTGGGTGGGGGAGGGGGGACTCGTCAGAAATACCAACCCCCCACTCCACCCCAGACTGACTGACTCAGAGCCCGAATGTTCAGACTCCCAGGCAACGGGTTGGAGAGGCTCTGCCTGGCTCAGCAACCCTCCTGCAGGGAAATGCGCCAGTCACCATCCTGCGTCGGAGGGAAAGAAAGTCCCTTTTCCTGTTCTAGGCGTAAGCGGGGGTAAACCACATGCTGCCCTAACCTCCTTCTGTTTTAAGGACCATCTGAGGGGAGTGGGAGGCAGAAGGCTTGGTTGTCAGCATTTCCGGGAAGTTCAGCCCCCTGTGCGCTCCCCGTGACCTCCTCTGTGCCAGGACTTAGGCCTTAACTGAGGGCGTCGGGGGAGCTCTTCCTCCTGCGTGACCAGGCAGTGACAAAGGCGCCACGTGGAAGGAAATTAGTGAATAATTCTCCATATTCTGAAGTGAGTCATGCTGGCCTTTTTTGGAGACTATGCTCCAGGTGACCAGACTTGTGGTTTCTGTTCTTAATTCAGAGCATGCTGTTACCCACACCTAGAGCGTGCCCCCCCACCCCCCTCCCCACCACCAACACCACCAGACAAGGTGCTGGGGCAGCAGAGCAGGTGGCCCTGGCCTGGAGACACTGGATGCATAAATACTATTCCACTGTTTCCACCTTTGGTAAAATAAAGGGCAGGTAAGGAGCTTCTGTAAACATGGACTCTGCTGACTTGTTAACTAATGGGGTCAGAAGCTTATCACCCTTAGCCCCAGGGACTCTCACCCCTGCACTCTCCCTCACCCTCCCTCACTGTCCCTTTCCCATTTGCTCTGGGCTCTCAGTGCAGAGAGTAGCTGACAGTGACCCAGGATGACCTGGTGACCGGTCATGCCTGCCTGTTGCTTGAGCACCAATTATTGACTCTGCGTGTGCTTTACCTGTTTGTTTTTTTTTTTAATATATTTTTAGAGAGAGACCAAGATGGCAGCAAACATCTGAAATGCTGCCTCGCACAACCACTTTAAAACAACAACTAAAAAACAAAATGGACATCACCCAGAACCACAGGAAAGCTGGCTAAGTGGAAATTCTACAACTAGAAGGAAAGAGAAAAGCACACTGAGACTCAGGAGGTGCAGAAGCTAAGAGCAGAGGTGCGGAGGCGCGCGGAAAGAGCTGGCAACTGAGGGTGCGGTTGTCTTTTTCAATTGGGAGGGACTCCCGACTGCTCTGAACTCCAGTTCCAGAAGAGTATCTGGGGATCCAGACTCTACGGGGAGAAACTGGACTGTATGGCACCAGGGAGAACTCGAGGGCAGCTTTCTCTCAGAGGTGCTTGCAGCGATTACCATGGGACTCTTAGGGCAGGGATGAGGATCAGCCATAGCTGTTAGCTCCGCCCTGTTGATTCCCTGAGACCCCGCCCCACCCAAGCTGCAGGCAGAGACTTTTGCATATGAATGGCCTGGCCCTTTGCAATCTAAAATTACCTAAAAAACTGTAGCTGGTTCAGAGAGACCCAAAATATCCAAAAGAAGGCCCAAGGTCCCACAGCAGCTTGCACTGCTTCACAGCTGAACCTCATCTGGGCACCTCCAAATCCCAAACAAAGAAGAGGAATCTGCAGATCTCTCTGTAGCTCCTGCTGGGTAGCCTCAGGCAGAGGCTAATTAGCACCTCCTTAGAGATCCAAGAGCAGTCTACCCAGTGGTCAGAGTGGGACCATCCAGGTTACAATTCCTCAGATCTATAAGGGACACACTCAGGGGGCAGACTCAGTGAGCACCAAAGCCCCACTGAAGCAAGTCTTGCCCCATAAGGGTGTTTCCAGCACAGAAGTTCTCCCACCATAGACACAACTGATTCTCACAGCCAAGTGGCCTGGAGGTCAATTCCTCTCAGTGATACCAACAACAATCAAGGCTTAACTACAACAAGACTGTGCACACAGCCAACAAAGGGGTACACGAAGAGTGTCCAACCTTAGGTAATTGGGGAGGCTGCTACTGGGCCCTATAGCACAGAAAGCCACTCTATCAACACAGGGAAGCAGCCAAAATGTGGAGACAAAGAAACAGCTCACAAATGACAGAAATGGAGGAAAGAAAATGAGTTCAAAACCAAGGTTTTAAGGGTTTTCAAGAATTTTCTAGAGACTGCTGATAAATTTAATGAGACCCTTGAGCATATGAAAAAGGACCAGCTAGAAATTAAGCATACACTGACTGAAATAAAGAATAATATACAGAGATCCAACAGCAGATGAGAAGATCGTAAGGATCAAGGCAAAGGTATGAAATATGAACAAGCAAAAACACCCAACTGGAAAAGCAAAAGTAAAAAAGAATCCAAAAATGTAAAGATAGTGTAAGGAGCCTCTGGGACAACTTCAAGCATACCAACATCAGAATTATAGGGGTGCCAGAAGAAGAGAGAGAGCAAGATATAGAAAACTTATTTGAAGAAATAATGACAGAAAACTTCCCCTTACCTAGTGAAAGAAATGGACTTACAAGTCCAGGAAGTGCAGAGAACCCCAAACAAAAGGAATCTAAAGAGGACCACACCAAGACACATCATAATTAAAATGCCAAGGGCAAAAGACAAAGAGAGAATCTCAAAAGCAGCAAGAGAAAAGCAGTCTACAAGGGGGCACCCATACGACTGTCAGCTGATTTCTCAATAGAAACATTGCAGGCCAGAAGGGAATGGCAAGAAATATTCCAAGTGATGAATAGCAAGAACCTACAACCAAGATTACTTTACCCAACAAAGCTATCATTCAGAATTGAAGGTCAGACAAAGAGCTTCACAGACAAGAAAAAGCTAAAAGAGTTCATCACCACCCAACCAGTGTTATATGAAATGCTGAAAGGTATTCTTTGAAAAGAGGAAGAAGAAGAAAAAGTAAAGATAAAAATTATGAATAACAAATACATATCTATCAACAAGTGAACCTAAAAATCAAGTGAATAAAAAAGTCTAATGAACAGAATAAACTGGTGAATAGAATAGAATCAGGGGCATAGAAAGGGAGTGGACTGACAATTCTCAGGGGAAAGGGGGTTTGGGGGGTGTAGGATGAGACTGGACAAAAATCTTACACCTATGGAGGGGTAAGGGCAGAGGATGAGGTGAGAACCAGGTGGAGGGGAGATATGAGGGGGAAAAAGAGGAACAACTGTAATAATTTGAACAATAAAGATTTAATTTAAAAATAAATAAATAAAGTATATTTTTTATTCATTTCAAAGAGGAAGGGAGAGGGAGAGAGAGAGATAGAAACATCAATGATGAGAGAGACACATAGATTGGCCACCTCTCACATGAGCCCCGACCAGGCCCAGATATTGAGCTTGCAACCAAGGAACATGCCCCCGACCAGAATCGAACCTGAGAGCCTTCAGTCTGAAGGCTGACACTTTACCCACTGAGCAAAACCAGCTAGGGCCGCTTTACCTGTTAATCCTCACCGCAGTACCTTGAGGTGTTATTTGCGCTACTTTATAGATGAGGAAACTGAGGCTCTGTGAAGTTACGTTGTGTCTGGAAAGTGTCAGAGGACTGGAATACGGATCTGACTCTAAAGCCCAGAGTCCTTCCCTCCATACCTGGCTGCTTCAACCTCACCCACCTCCTTGTGGAATTTCAGGTGAGCGATATACTCAGCTGAGTGGCAAAGAGGGTGGCAGGGTGTCTTTGGTGCCTCTAGATCTCACCATGCTTGTGCATGGCAACTGGAGTACATGTCCTTCTGGTGCCAGCTCTAGGATCAGGAGATGCTCCGCATGAATCACCAGGGGGCAAAAGAGCCCCCCCCCCCAACACACACACACGTCACCACCACAGTCCTGGAGGAGTATCTAAACCCATCAGGTTTGAGGGATTGTGTAAACTCCATCCTGTTAGCTTTCTACTGGCTCTGTTTGGAAACAAAGATGAGGTAGATTGATAAAGCACCTCTGTGTCTGAAACTGAGACAAGTTGGCCACTTGCTCTTGGGACCCACCCGGATGAGAGCCCGACAACAAGGGCCTAGGACAGGAAAAGGAAAGCCAGCCAAAGGAAAGAGTGGCAGAGGAGCTGGTGCAAGTTTCAACCATCCTGCTATTTATATGTCAGACACTCCTCGAGAACAGAGAATCCAAACCCAGACCCACAAATGATTCAGCACTTAGTTGTTCCAGGGCATGCTGCTCAGTCTTCCCTCGGGCACAGAAGATGAGTCTGCTACAATCCTTTCACAATAGAGCTCTCTGGGAGAATCTTTGCTCCAGCGAATCTTTGTTGGACATCCAAAAAGTGAGCTCTCTGGGCATGGATTCTCTGCTTCACCCCTCTGCACACTTCTCCTTTTAGTTGGTCCAACTCTCCCTGTTTCCTTCTCAGGGCATCTTCCAAACCTTTCCTTCATCCATCCTTCTTTAAAACTTGTTTCTCCACCCTTGGAGGCTTACCCCTTCCTGATATCAATGTTCTCAAACTTGCTGAAGCATGACAATCATCTGGCGACTCTCCTATATGCCTGCATTGCAAAGATCCAGGGGGAGAGCTAGAGAGACGCAGTGTTTAATAAGACTCCACATGTCCTTACAATCAAACGTGTTTAGGAACCCTGGGCTGTACAACCCTGCTGTCATATACTTATAATTCATCCCAGAGCTTGCCACAGTCCTCAAAGCCACCTACTCCTATCCCGTGACAACACCCTCCATGCTCCAGCCTCAAAGTACACTGACCTCCGAACTGCAGAAACCTGTATCTATGCTCCACATGACCTGCCTGCTCCCTGGCCCCATGGGGAACACAACTTCCCCTGCCATAGTACACAGCAGGAGTGCCTTTCTGCTTATACCCCCCTCACCTACCCACACTCTTGCTCCCTGGCTCCTGGCCCCTGACCAGTGTCCTCTCATGCATCCACATCTTCCTGGTCTATCAGCCCCTCCTGAGCTTTGTTCTTTCCTCCCAGCACATCTGGAACCATGGTTGAGCATATGAGCTAGTGTGTTGCCAGTCTGAATCTGCGCCAATATCCTTCTGCTATACTTACTCGGCAGATCTGATATTAATTCATCTACCTTCTTCTTTTCTACACCCAGGCAGCTGGAATCTGAGATCTTCAGAGAAATCCTAAGGCTCACCCCACACAAACCCATGACCTTCAATCTTGGCTGAGCTCAACTTCAATTAAAAGTTGAGGCCATGAGGCCATAAGACTTCAGCTCCCATTCTTTCCCTACAATAGGATTGACATCACAGTCACCCTCTCTACCTGTCCCTCCAACAGCAGAGGATTGGGTCTCACTCTGTCATTCACTATGAGCACATCAGGTGTGTTCTTGACTCCATCCTTTCCATTCCTTCCCTCACTCTATTGGTCACCCTCTTCTCTTCTCTGTATCTATAACCTCTCCCTCCCAGCTCAGCCTATTAAGCTGCTCAAATTTCCCTCTTCTGAGACATCTTGCTTGACTTTATGCTCCCTTTACCATCTACCATCTGATCTCTCTTATTTATTCCTCCAAAAACTCTGTAGTTCTCTGTGTTATTGACCTTTCTGCTACATTTGACATTTGTGACTACTTCCTCCTTCAGAACTCTTTCTACTTACTCCCTTGACCTCTGAGACACCATTTCTCCTGACTCCCCTTCCTCTTTGAAAGTTTCCAGTCTGGCCATATATGACAAACCTACAGCCAACATCATATGCAATGGGCAAAAACTAAAATGATTTCCTCTAAGAACAGGAATAAGACAGGGATGTCCGCTTTCATCACTCTTATTCAACATAGTACTGGAATTCCTAGCCACTGTGATCAGAAAAGAAGAAAACATAAAAAGCATCCAAATTGGAAAGAAGGAAGTAAAACTCTCATTTGCAGATGACATGATATTGTACATGGAAAACCCAAAAGACTCCACCAAAAAATATATATATATACTAGATTTAATAAATGAATTTGGCAATGCATCAGGATACAAAATTAATACCCAGAAATCAATGGCTTTTTATACATCAATGATGAATTCTAAAATAAAGAAACTAAAAAAATAGTCCCATTTACCATTGCAACAAAATTTTAAAATAGTTAGGAATAAACCTAACCAAGGAGGTAAAAGATGTATACTTGGAAAACTACAGGATGTTGAAAAAAGAGATAGAGGAAGATATAAACAATGGAAGAATATATAACATGTTCATGAATTGGTAGAATTAACATCACTAAAATGTCCATACTACCCAAAGCAACCTATAGATTCAATGCAATCTCTATTAAAACACCAATTGCATATTTCAAAGATCTAGAACAAATACTCCAAAAATTTATATGGTACCAAAAGACCCCAAATAGCCTCAGCAATCTTGAAAAAGAAGAACAAAGTTGGAGGAACCATAATAGCAGATATCAAGTTATACTACAAAGTCACTGTAATCAAAACAGCATGGTACTGGCACAAGAACAGACATATAAATCAATGAAACAGAACAGAGACCCCAGAAATTGACCCAAGCCATTATGCTCAATGAATATTTGACAAAGGAGGCAAAAGCCTGGAGTCAAGACAGTCTCTTCAATAAATGGTGTTGGGAAAATTGGACAGGTACATGCAAAAAAAAGAAAAGAAAAAGAAAAAGAAACTAGACCACCAACTTACACCATATACAAGAATAAACTCAAAATGGATAAAATATTTAAATGTAAGCCATGGTGAAACCATAAAAATCTTAGAAGAAACCATACGCAGCAAAATCTCAGACATCTTTCATAACAATATGTTTATGGATACATCTCCTCTAGGGCAAGGAAACTAAAGAGAAAATAAACAAACGGGGCTACATAAAAATAAAAAGCTTCTACACAGAAAAAAAAAAAACACATAAAAAATGAAAAGAGAGCCTGTATGGAAGAACATATTTGGCAATGCTACATCTGATAAGGGGTTAATATCCAAAATATATAAGGATCACACAACTAACAAAAGGAAGACAAACAATACAATTAAAATGGGCAAAGGACGTAAATAGACACTTCTCCAAAGAGGACATACAGATGGCCAAGAGACATATGAAAAAAATGTTCAAAGTCACTAATCATCAGAGAGATGCAAATTAAAATGAGAATGAGGTATTACCTCACACCTGTCAGAATGGCTACCATCAACAAATCAACAAACAACAAGTGCTGGTGAGGATGCGGAGAAAAGGGAACCCTAGTACACTGCTGGTGGGAATACACACTAATGTAGCCACTATGGAAAACAGTATGGAGTGTCCTCAAAAAATTAAATATGGAACTGATCCCACTTCTAGGAATATGTCCTAAGAAATTTGAAACACCAATCAGAAAGAATAAATGCATTCCAACCCTATGTTCATTGCAGCACAATTTACAATAGTTAAGATCTGGAAACAGTCCAAGTGTCCATCAATAGAAAGCCATAGTACATTTATACCATGGAATACTATACAGCTGTAAAAAAGGACTTCTTACCCTTTGAGACAACATGGAGGACCTGGAGAGTAGTATGCTAAGCAAAATAAGCCAGTCAGAGATAGACAACTATCACATGATCTCATTCATATGTGGAATCTAACAAACAAAATAAACTGATGAACAAAATAGATCCAGAGATATAGAAGCATGGGACAGACAGATGAATCCCAGAGGGAAGCGTCAGTCCTCACTTCGGTGGGGTGCTGGCGCTGCAGTCAGCTGGCCAGCTCAATAAATCCTCGCTTGCTGCTTAAGACCTAATTGGAGTTGGTGGTCTTATTCTCGCAAATGTTTGTCCACAACAAAGTGAGTGGGAAGAGAGATTAATCAAAGAATTTATATGCATAACCCACAGACACAGGCTTAAGTGTGGTGAAGCCCTGGGACAGGGTGGAGGACTGGGTGGAGGGGGTCAATGAGGAAGAAAAAGGGGACATATGTAATACTTTCAACAATAAAGATAAATTTAAAAACAAACCTAAACAAAAAAAAGAAAATTTCCAGTCTGTCTTCCCTGTGGATCCTTTCTTCAACCATCTTGAAAATGGACATATCGGGGTCCTGAACTCAGCCCATTCTCCCTGATTTTAATTCACACGCCCTTCTATAATTTTAATGCAACCTGCTTCTTAAGCTTTAGTTTTTATATTCAATTGGTCTGCTAGATTTTGGCACAGACGGTTCAAAAATGAGCACATCTAAAATCTAACTCCAAAGCCAGCTCCTCCTTCTCCTGTGTCACATATCAAATGTTACCTCCGTCTGGCTAGTGCCTGGGAATCATCCTGCATCCCAGTCTCCATCGCCACCCCCACATATTACACACACAGCCAGCCATTCAGCAAGTCCTGGGATCTTATGTCTAAATAGTCTTCAAATTCATGTGACCTCTCATTCTCCTACCTCCACTCCAGCAAGGTCCTCATCCTCTCTCACCTGGACTCTCCTCGCCTCCCAGGTGGCCTCTCTCCCTCCCACCCTGCCCTTTTCCAAGCAGTGTTCCACGCAGTCACCTGAGTGGTCTTTCTAAAATGCAAGCCTCATCCCAGCTCTCTATCATTGAAAGCATCTCAAGAATTTCTTGCCGCCCACAAGTTGAAGTCCAAACTCCTAAGGAAGTCTCCTCTAAATGCATTACTTTAGTAAGGATACATCTCTTCTAGGGCAAGAAAACTAAGGCGGTAAGAAACAACTCCCTTCGTGTTCCTGCTCATAGTTTCTTTCCTCCTTTCTCTAAACAACTCCCGTCCCTTCTTCGTCCTTCAGCCCAGGCATCATGTCCCCACCACTTCTTTCCTGGCTCTACATGGCTGGATTAGTGCTCCCCAAAGTGCTCCTGCAACACCCTTTCACTGGCGTGTGTAACACCTGTCACACCTCACACTTACCAGATGACAGTGGCAAATTCAGCCTTAACTATGGAAAGAGAGAAAGCTTGAGGATTGTTTTACAGACTCACAGCCTCTCTCCACCCCTAGCTGTTACCACAGTGACCAAGAGCTGGCTCTTCCTCACGCGGATGCACGTGTCTGAAGCCAGCTCTCCCCTCCCGCTGCCTTTCAGGTGAAGCAGGAGGACCACCCAGGATCAGCCCACCTCTATCTCTGCTCTTCCACGGGAGTGGCCTCTCCTGGCAATTGGCAAAGCTACCAGAAACTTGGCTTTGAACCATTCACATCTAACAGGTGGTCCAGATACTCTGGCAGAGACGTGGGTTTAAAGTGGGGGAGAGATAGAATCATAAAATGCCTGTTTTGGGACCACACTGAGCCCTGAGGGCCAGGTCACTGGCGAGGGATACTGTAGTCGTGGAGAACCACACGGGAGGAGGACACTAGTCCACATTCCTGCCCCTCTCAGGAATCCTGAGACGTCAGAGCTGGCCTTCAGGAGGTGTTCACAAGCAACCTGCCAGTCTTCTGGGAGGAAAATGAAGAAGCAGAGACGAATCCCAGAACCCCCAGGACTCCAGGGCGAACTCTCTTGAACAAAGTAGAGGGGGCACTGCCCTCAGCCTCCATAGGAGCTCCCAGGGCCAGCAGGGGATGGACAACCAGGGCCTGCAGTGCTGAGTAATGTCAGAAAAACTACTGTTAAACTGGACCCCGTGGAGCCCTTCAGAAGCCCTCTGACCCAGCCCTGGGGGAAGTGGGCCACAAGCTCCTTTGAAGGCAGGGCTAGAAGAACTGGCAGTGCCAGGCTGTCTTCTGTAACCCATGTGCTGCGGGAAGGACTGTGGTGGAGGCAGGGGAGCATGTTCAGAGGAGGCAGCAGAAGAAGCAGCATGGCCAAACCAGACCATGAAAGCAAGGAGTGGAGAAAGGACTGCATGTCCACTTGGGGGCTGAGACTCAGCCTGGGCACCCGTTTGCTCAGCTGCATATCCTGGTGCAGACCTGCATTTGCTGAGGAGGTGCCTGTTTGTAATTTGCAAAAAGGCATCATTTGGCATTGTAGGGACACTGATGGCAAAGACACTGGTAGCAGCAATGAGAAAGCTCCGGAGAAAGCAAGAGAAACCTGGGATCTGGCAAAAGATGACAAGGCCCTAACCAGTTTGGCTCAGTAGATAGAGCGTCGGCCTGCGGGCTCAAGGGTCACAGGTTTGATTCCGGTCAAGGGCATGCACTTTGGTTGTGGGCACATCCCCAGTGGGGAGTGTGCAGGAGGCAGCTGGTCGATGTTTCTAACTCTCTATCCTTCTCCCTTCCTCTCTGAAAAAAAAAAAAAAATCAATAAAATATATATTTTTTAAAAAGATGACAAGGGTTTGGGGAGCCCCAGGGCCCCTGCTAGGCGGGGAAACAGAATTTCAGCCTATAGCGACCCTGGGACTACCATTGTGTTCAGCTCTTAGCAGAGACCTGGGCTGCAGAGCTGGGCCAGCAGTCTGTCGCTGAATGCCGGTGAGAAGGGCTGTTGCGTCTTCCCTCTTTGTTCCTTTACTATTTTCAGCTCCACCTTAGCAGCGTCCAGTCCTGCTGACAGCTCACAGGTTCCAGCCTGCCAAGGGAACGTCTAGGAAGATGACAGCCTTGTTTTAAAAGCTTGTAGCACACAACTTAAGGGAACCTGGGCATTGCTCCTGCCCTTCCGGCTGGAGACAGAAGGTGGACCCTCTCAGGCAGATATGGAAAGGAGGCCAGGGCAGGGGGGGACTAGCTTTTCTGAGTCCCTATTTTGTGATCCATGTACATGATCACATTTAATTCTCTAACGATCCTCGATACTTAAGGGTGAATATCATTTCCATTTTACAGATGAAGAAACTGAACCTCAAAGAGAAGAAATAATGCTGGCCCACTAGCAAATCGGAGGAATCTGATTTGGATTTCCAGATCTGTCTGGCTCTGAAACAAGTGTTTTTTTTGTTTTGTTTTGTTTTGTTTTTTTGTTGTTGTTTTTTAATCTACAGTGTGTCACCTGCAAAAGTGTCACCTTTGGGGAGAGAGAAATCAAAACAGCGAAAGGAGCAGAAAAAGCTTGAGGAGTTTTGCTTTAGCACCTGAACCCAATTTCCTTATAACCTTCTCCCTTTCTCTTCATACTTCCAGGACACTCTCAGGGGAAAATTATACCCTCTGCCTTTCCCAGGAGATTTTCTACAGGTGAAATCACAGCATTAAAGCTGCACCCTTGGAAAGGGGAAAGGGGTGGGTAGAGGATATCATGACCTGATTATGTAGGAGCCAGCCAGCTCCTCAACCCACTGCTCACGCAAAGCAACATCTCGCAGGGGCTAACTGCCAAGACCCACGGTGCAGTTAATAAAATGTGAGAGCAGGAAGGGGGCGTAAACAATGATAGCGATGTTCACTGAGTGGGTGTTACGCAATAGCCAGGCACTGCCCCAGGGACCTTAGGTGGAGACCCGCTTAATCCTCATACATACGCAGACTAAGTACAAATGGGGAAACCGAGGCCCAGGAAGGTGGAGGGACTTGCCCAGTGTCCCAGCTGCGATGAAGGAGACTGGGAATCAAACTCACACAGCCTGGCTCCTAGACACTGCCCTGCCTCTCAAGGTGGTCTCTCCTGCTGCCCCACTCCATTTCACAGGCGGATGGGAGGGCAGGGGAACTGCCCACAGCCCAGGCCAGAGGCAGGCCTGATGTCAGGGCTCCTGCTCCGCAGACCGAAGACCCCAGGAGTGTGCTAATGGCACTTCATCGAGATCCCACTCAGTGCTCCTAACTAGAAAATTATTAAATACCTATTTGTCTGTCTGATGCTGTTCTGTGCTTGAGCATTCCTTATGGGCTCCGGGATGGCTAAATACAGGTTCCAGGAGATTCTCTGCCTCTCGCCTCGAAGCAGACAGATGTAAACAGAAGCCAGGAGCAGCATGGCTCCTCTCACGCCCCGCAGTGCTAGGCCTGGCCCTAAGCACTGCCTGCAAGGCCGGCAAACGTTTTGATAACCTTCCCCTGCAAGGAGTCTCCTGCGGAGAACAAACCGGTACAGGAACCATCTTTCAGCAGATTCCACAGGAAGAGGCATCACCTCCGTGGAGGGGATTTTGACTCTCAGACCTTTCGGAAGGAAAGCAGATGTGGAGGCAGGGGCTGCCTAGACCTGCTGTGCCCCAGCCCCGGTGGGGCCAGCTGTGGGAGCCCTCAGTGGGAGGTAAAGGGGGTAAAAGCACAGCTTCAGTCAGTCAAGCCTGGGCTTGACGGTGGCCCTGGGCTTAGGGCAAATGCCTTCACCTCGTGCTGGTCCTCAGTTTTCCTGCTGTAAAGTGGGGAGAAAAGACACTCACCTCTTGGATTGGCCCCTGAGACCTAGACACAATACTCCTAGGGAAGGACTGCGCGGGGCCTGGCACAGTGGGGGCTCAGAAGTCCTAAACACAATTGTCATCGTGAGATCCCCCACTTTCCTTGAAATGAGCTCACAAGGGTGTGTTCCCTGCTGTCCCTTGTCCCCTTTACTGACCTTCCCTTAGAGGGCCCTCTCCCCTGCCCCCAAAATGGGACTTCTGGGGAGGAGGGAGAGCCCTGAGTGATGGGGCTGCCATGGCCACAGCTTCATGCTGGAATAAAAGCCGTGGGCCATCCTCTGGACAGCCATTGCCTCACGCCTGTCAGGTTGGCTGGGCGATGGGCAAAGCCCCACGGGTTCCTGGCAGGGGACATTTCTTCACAAAGGCATATTATTTTGAAAAAGATAAAGCAAAATTAATACGTGTTTACAAAAAGCAAAGCAACATAAAACCTTTGAGACAAATAAAGGCCTGGTACAGGCAGAGCGGCACGGAGCGGCAGCAGCTAGCCGGGCGACAGGAGGCCTGTTGGACACAGTGGCCTTCTTTGCCCCTGTCTCAAGTCCACTTTCTGGTCCCACCCCCAGGGCTTCTTTCGGAGGATGAATTTGCTTCTATTATTGCTGTCTCCAGGCCCCCAGGACACGGAGGGTGGCCCTGGGGTCCAACCTTTTCCTGGTGTCTCACCAGTCAGGTAGTGGGTGTCTGCGGCAGGAGAGCCCCTTCCTGTGTGCCTGAGCCACCAGTCAGCCAAATTGATGTCTATCTTTGTCCCCCAGATGCCTTCTCTGCTGAGAGCCTTTGAGGCACCCTCAGGGGCTTGGCCCAGAGAAGGGGCTGGGTGAATGTTGCTGAAGGGGACATGGTTTGGAATGAGGTGAGGAGTTAACACACGCCTTTATCCACAAAAGAAACAACCTTTCCTAAAGGTATTGACCTATGCCTCATGCACTTTAGGAAAGAAATTCTCGTGATGGAAAATCTTAGGGCCAAAACACATTCCACCTCACTCCTCCCTGCATCCACACCACTGCAACCGAGCCGCGGCCCCTGCTGGTACTATTTTAAACAGCGCAAGGATCCTGTTAGAGATTATGAGGAGAAAATGTGTGTCTAGGTGCAGATGTGGGGGTGGGGGGAGGCCAGTGTGGAGGAGAGAATGCATGCAGGGATGGGGAATATTGACAAGAAATCTAAACCCATAGACCAGACAGAATCTTACAAACCACTGCAGACCATTTGTCTCCTCTCTGTCCCCCCCCCCCCCCCCCCGACCCCAATTTATCAGCTCAGGCGCAGGATTAGGTGAGTTCCATGGCCTTCTTTACACAGCAAGCTGACCCGATTCCCAGACCCAGCGTCTAGCACTGAGCAATGGGAGGGGTTGTCATGGCCACCAGATCCTGAAGTAAATTCTGCATCCTGGAGTCCCTAGCTTAGGTGCGGTGGGGACAACAAAGTGCCCTGTCCCTAAATTGACTCTGCTGCCGCAGTCACAGAGTTCTCTGGGAGGCAGACTCAAAGCCAAAACACTTCATTATGACTGGAGGTTAGATAACAGCCCAGCCCGCTTTGGAAACCCCACACCAGCCAGTGGCACAGAACCGACCAGGTCCCAGCCCTTCCAGGAGCCCCGGGCATCGTATTTCAGCACACCTTTGCTTCAGCTGCTCCCACAGGAAAGACGGGGCTTGCTCCCATCTTATTTTTAATTTCCAGAATACTGTAATCCCCTGAGGAATACTCATGTTTTCATTGCAGTCAGAGTGGCGGCTGCCTACGCACTTCAGAGGCTTCAGACCTGATCCCGGTCAAGCCCAGCGCTGTGGTCTCTGGGAGGCAAGCAAACAAGGGCTGGCGTCAGCGTCAGCGAAGGGGTACTGCTCTCTGAACTGCAGGGGTGCCCTCCACAGCGTGGATGGCTGCTCAGGAGCTACAGGAAGTGGGGTGTGGGTCAGGTAAAGCCCTTCAGTTGCCAAAGGAGAGGTAGATTATATACACAATCCGTGTAGTGAGGCGACTTATTTGGAGAAATGAAGGACACATTCATAACATAGAAAACTACTTTTTAAAATTGCTTTAAAGATCAGCTGTGTGTGTGTGTGTGTGTGTGTGTGTGTTAGGGATTTTATTTTATTTTATTTTATTTTTTTAATTTATCTTTATTGTTCAGATTATTACAGTTGTTCCTCTTTTTTCCCCCATAGCTCCCCTCCTCCCAATTCCCACCCCAACCTCTGTCCTTGCCCCCCCGCTGTCCTCATCCATAGGTGTACAACTATTGTCCAGTCTCTTCACGCATCCCCAACACCCTTAAACCCTGAAAATTGTCAGTCCACTTCCTTTCTATGCCTCTGATTCTATTCTATTCACCAGTTTATTCTGTTCATCAGATTTTTTATTCACTTGATTCTTAGATTCACTCCTTGGTATATATTTGTTGTTCATAATTTTTACTTACTTTCCTTTTTCTTCTTCCTCATTCTCAAAGGATACCTTTCAGCATTTCATATAATACTGGTTGGGTGGTGATGAACTCTTTTAGCTTTTTCTTGTCTGTGAAGGCCTTTATCTGACCCTCAATTCTGAACGATAGCTTTGCTGGGTAAAGTAATTTTGGCTGTAGGTTCTTCCTATTCATCAC